>JAEUWL010000347.1:0-53495 GCA_018524415.1 Podaxis rugospora
AAACTACAGTGAATTTCAAAGTGAGGAGTGTCCATATGGCATCTGGACAACCAGGCATATGGACACCAGGAATAGCGAAACAATCAAAATAGTGGAAGGTCTGGGTTTTGGGAGAAATGAGACAGGGGGACAAAACATGCATGAAGGAATTAGTTATTGGGCCCTTGATGGAGACTGGCAGAGGGATAGTCTGGAGGAATAAGCTTACAAGGGAGGTGGTGTCCAATTGGACTGGAAAGTGGACTGACTGGTCTGGGCCCACCAAGATGCCTTGTAACCAGGGCTCAAAAGCTTAATGGATGAGAAATGGAGTCTGTAACAAGTACCACTATTCCAGCTATTATTCAGTGTAAGACTACTTATAGCCTCTATTTCTACTGAGTAGAAAGGATGGTGAAGATTGATTAGCAGTTGTCAGAAACCAAAAGGTTAGATGAATTGATCTATATACTTGTCAGAATAAAAGCTATATAGTTAGGAGAGTAATTAAAGTTAGAGTCAAAGAGTTGTAATTATTATATGGGAGTGATTACTCTTTGATAGAAGGGATCAAAAAGTCAACTATTACTAGTAATAGCAATTGTTTTAGAGGTAGAAGAAAGGCTGGTAGAACTAGAAGGTTGTACTGAGGAACTTGTTTATAGTACTGATTCATCTCTAAATGCTCCTGCAATTCATTATTAAGTGAGCATTGTAACTATAACTCAAATTAGGGAAGTCACCCCTATTTTGGACTCCTTACATTGCTATGCTATAAATACCATAGCTGGATTGTTGTTAGCACAGATCTATTCCTGTCTTTCTTTGTGTCTATATCCTTTTTTCTGACTGATTTCAACCTTTCCTACATATTTTTTTGTCTGTCTCATACTTGTCTCATTTTAAATATAAATACTTGACTCTTGGCATGTAATCATAACACTGCACTTTTATTCTTCTCATAGGAGATTTCTTGTGTCTCTTAGCTATCCAACAATCAGAGTAGCTTCTTACCTTCTATTCATCATATGCTCAACTGATAGAAGTTCATTCTCCAAGTATTACTTAACTGGATACTTACCTCACTAGCTACTTATCATCATCTTTCTCAACTTAGTCCTAGCACTTGCAACTACTAGGTTGAGATAGGCACCTCTGGTTGAAGCTTAGATAACTGCTAATAAGGACTATAACTATGCAGGAATATATAACAAAATTAAAGATGCCATTATGAAACCTATGAGAAACCATGATTCTTCTGCAATACATGCTTGTCATCTAGCAGCTCTTGAAGGCAATTTATAGGCAAATCTCTACTCAAAATGATTAACTAACTCAGTCAACACAGAGAGAGAGATAGAAGGTAGTTTACAGACAAACAAAATTAATACTTGCTCTTGCCTACTCATTGTAACTGAAGGCCTATATTCTGATGCATTCCTTGCCACCCATTAGCAGGACACCTTTGCTAATCTAACCACTGTTTACCACTTGCCTAGTGACCAGTACAACTGTGCCTGCACCAGGGCCAGGTGATTTAGCTGGGACTATTCACAACACTAAGAATATATCAATAAAGATAGATACTATGACCTTGTGTTTATGGCTTATGACATCAGGATTCCTTGATGAATACCACAATGCTTGAGCAATATCTTTAACCCTGAGAAAATATCTCCTCATTGCAGTCTGCCATCCTGATCCTAGGTATATCTTTAAACACACTCTCACCGATATGATTGGAAATATACACACATGCACACTTCTCTACACCGCAACTGGCATTGGAAAAGCCATCAGCTGATGACTTTGGGATTATATGAAAGCGAGCGTGAGTGTCAGTCGAGCTTTTTATCCTTTTGCCCACTGATCTATGCTTCTGGAACCTGATGAGACTAACAATGCTTGGGAGCAGATATGTGTCCGGCCACACATTGGGTGAATGAGAAAAGCAAAGCATGTGCATAATTTCTCAAAGAGTGGAGTCCTCAACGGTATAAAGCCGTGTTTTCTGCCCCACTTTGCCCCACGGGAACGAGCTTCGAGCACACCGAGACTCCACAGTGAAGATCCATGCAGTTTAAAGCCTCCATATTCCTCTTCTTTTCTCTCTGCGCTTACGCGTCGGCGTCCACTGTCCAGGACGTCCTTAACGACTTGACGGTAGTCAAGTCAACGCTTGTCACCCTCGACAACGACATCACCGCCTTTCCAGATAGTGGGGGGACTCTCGATCAAGCCTTAGGCATCCACACCGACGCGACCGCGGTCAAAGACGCGATCGACAACACCACACCCGATGCTGTCGTGAGTCCATAAATAAAATCTTCAAGCTCTTCCCTTCCTGACCCTCCCATCCACGTGCATATCAGAATGTCGAACGCCCAGTCTCTGTTGATGACGCAGACGCCGTTCTGGCTGCGATCCAAGACCTGCAAACCAATATCGACCATTCTTTGAGTGAAATCGTTGCCAAGAAACCCGCGTTCGATGCTCTCCCCGCGGGCGGCGTTAGCTCCATTGTTTTACAAGATCTTGAGGACCTGAACACTAGCAACATGGCCTTGGAGGACGCCTTGATCGACGCTGCCCCGGTATGTCTTCTTTCCATTTCTAGCCATCGTTCCCGGAAGCTCACTTAATGTGGCACCCGCTACAGCCTGAAGTTCTTGACGCGGCAATGGAGACCAGGAATGAGATTGATTCCGCCTTCGCGACTGCGATTGCCGCATATCAGTAGAGGTTCAATGTATAACATCATTGTACGATACAAAGGAAATGCCAAGTGCTGTTTACCATGGAATCACTCGCTTTGACCCAGATGATCCGAGAGTGTGGCATGATCTGGCAAGATCTGTCCCCGGCTAATGAGATCGTTGGAAATACAAATGAAGTGGGGATCAGTGTGACCAGGGATGGCAGTGCGAGATCCTGTGACGATCTGAATTTCATCATTGGTGTAAGATGAAGACCAATCGAGGAAACCCCCCGCATTACCCTCCATTGCAACCTGAAGGTCAAAGCATGCATACAGTGATGCAGAACTCCATCGACAGAACTGACCCCGGCCAGCCTTTTCCATAACCCATCGAAGTCACACGTCAGCATAGGATTCTCAAGGCGCCATACGCTTATGGCTGTGCATAAGTGCCTTCACGGAGCTTTATCGATTCCCTTGCACGAGGATTCTTGACAAAACGAAGACATACTTTGAGTATGGATACTAGCAAGTTCCGTCTGACCGTCAGACTCCATTACAATTCGTTGTTCATAATGAGATGGCCCCAGACATCCATGGCGAGAACCGACATGTGGCGTTTGTTTGGCTTTATCATTGGAACCCCTTCGGAACGGCGATGCGAGTGTGAAGGCGATAAAACTTGTTTACACTGGCTATTACGGTATATCGGGTTCAAACACGAGCCATTAAGAGCCGCAGTACTCGGTAGTATTAAGAGATACACGGTGTACCCCTCATTATACCGGGAGGGGCTTTTGGTGAGGTCTTCAGGTCCGAAACCACGGTGTCGTATTCGGCTCGAACGCAAATCGGAAGTCGTTCGATTTCGAACCATTGCTACTTAGTTCTTCTCGATGAACGGAAGACATGAAATCTGTCCTAAAGGATATTCTTAGCTGGCGTGATCACCAGGAAGTCTGTGCTGTTGTTGTTCCCCAGTTGACAGATCTAGCGACCCTATGGAGTGAAGTAAGGACCACCCACCATGAGTCTGGGTTCAGCCGCTGTGCAGGTGTTTCGGCTGTTTCATTGTAGTGCTAATACATCAAGGTTTACCAAAAAAAACGTGAGTAACTTTGTCTAGTCTGGCCGCATGGGCGTTCTGCAATGCGGTTATCTTGGAAAGCAAGATCCGGATGATGGAACTGAGTGCACACAGTGCACGCTGGTCGTTCAACTTTGAGTTCAACTCCGCGCTGTTGAACCAGCCACACGATTAAGATATAGGTCAAAGTATCGAGGGCGCCTGCATGAATGATGTGAGGTAGAAGCTTGGTGGAAGACGAAGGCGCTAATTATAGAAGACTGATTTTGGGCGGGAGCCAATGGGAATGTGTAAATGCCAATGATGGATCAAATAATACATATGAAATAGGTCCCAAAAGCCTCTTGAGCGGGTCGTGATCCATGACGGGTAACGGGAAGCGGACTGATAGAGGGAAACGAATGGCTAAGGTTTTGGCGTGTGAGCTGGCGAGTTATCTTTGGGAGTGTCGGAGGACTTCTTCTGTGGGCTGTGGGCAGTGTAACAGGGACAGGGGAACTGGTAATCTGTACATCGGCTAGAAAAATCAAAGTCTCTTATAGTGGCACAATAACATGGGTTCCGACGGGCATTCAAATTATATTCCAATGTTCAATCATTATTGGACTGTGATACTTCCTTTTTGGGAACCCTCATGTTTTCCCGACGTGCCTTCTGTTCCTCCACACGCAGACAGCTCCAGCGTTCTCCAGAGGAAATAGAGGCGTACAAAAGAAAGCGCCAGGCAGAATGGAAGCGAAAACAGGGAGGAAACACCTTTCTAGATCACCTCATCGTCACTGTGCGCGGTGGCAAGGGCGGTGACGGCTGTGCTGCTTTTCACCGTGAAAAATTCAAGCCATTCGGTCCGCCATCCGGTGGAAACGGCGGGCGAGGGGGTTCAGTGTATTTTCTTCCTACTCCGACACTCACTACACTCTCGACGGTCCCAAACCGCATCCGGGGTCACAACGGCGAGCACGGAAAGGGGACATGGCAGAATGGAAAGGCTGGCGAACCACTTGTCATTAAAGTACCCCTGGGTACTGTCGTAACGGAACTCGGAAGGAACGATCCAAGAAGAGCAAAGGATGAATGGGAGAACGAGGAAGAGACGATGGAGGCGGAAGGTTTGACTACGAGTGAACGGGTGGAGAGGATGAGAGAGAAACGATGGGTACATTATCCAGGATACGGAGAGTCCAACCCCCAGCGCGACGACTTCAAAGAAGCTGAAGCGGCCATGTACAAGCTCGAACGCGAGCGCCGTCTAGCCCGTCGGAGACGGCTCGACGAAAATCCCATATTCCTCGATTTGGACAAACACGAAAACCCAAACCTGTCTTCAAATGCTGAGGCCGACAACGCGCCTCTAGGTATCCGCCAACCCGAGTACTTAGGTCACTTGATTGCCCAAGGGGGTCAAGGAGGACTCGGAAATCCGCATTTCGTCTCCTCGTCGAACCGAACCCCTCGGTATGCAACTCGTGGCCATGAAGGCGAACGAGTTACCCTCTTCCTCGAACTCAAGCTCCTGGCAGACATTGGTCTCGTCGGCATGCCCAATGCAGGCAAGAGCACACTCCTCCGAGCCCTCACAGGTGGTCGAGCCAAAACCGATGTCGCAGGATATGCTTTCACAACTCTCAACCCCGTAGTTGGCATTGTGCGCGTCGCAGAGGATGGAACATTCGAAGGCGAGCTCGTACCCGACGAGACTGTCTATGACGAAACCAAGGTTGAGGAACAGGCATTCAAGGAGAAGATGAAACAAGGCAAATTCGCCAATTCCTTCACTAGAAATCAGCTACGCGACTCTTCCTCTTCAGAAACATCAACTATAGACGTTCACATGGAATCTAAACCAACACGACCCGGTCACCACTTTGACCTCTACGAAGCCTTCCGTTTCACCATTGCGGACAACCCAGGTCTCATCGAGAACTCTGCATCGCCATTCGCACATGCAGGCCTCGGCCACTCCTTCCTCCGTGCTATTGAGCGCTCTCCCGCTCTCGTTTGTGTAGTAGATTTCTCTGCTGGTCGGCCTCCCGAGACCTCCACTCTAGCACCCGAACCCAACTCCTTCTCATCCGAAATTTCACCCGTGCCCGCAGCCGCAGCCAGCGGGAACCCCGAAAACGCCAAAACAACAACCGTCCCGAGACCCGTAGACCCTGCACCGATCGACATCGATCCCTGCGAGGCCATTAAAATCCTTAAAGGCGAGTTGGAGGCTTACCAAGAAGGCATGTCCTCTCGGATCAAACTTGTCATCGCCAACAAGGCCGATCTCGTTGCTGCCCAACCTTCACCTGGATCTTCTTCTTCAGCTCCTTCACCTGAATCAGTAGAAGAAGCGAAAGCACGCCTGAGACGACTCGAGGAGTACGTGAGGAAGGAGTTGGGTGATAATGTCATTGTGGTTCCTGTGTCTGCGAAGTATAGGATGAACTTGAGGAAGGTCGTGGCACTTATGAAGGGGTATGTGGAGGATGCGAGAGCGGAAAAGGTGGCGGCGAAGCAGGAGGCAGAGGAAAATAGTTGGTAACAGCACATTATCTTATCTGACCTCTTATTCATAAATCAAATCAGTAAACTCCATTGACCCTGTTTCATAAAAAATTAACAGCCATGCTCATTCCAAAACACTGGAAAGGTAGTAGATCCAGGAATACCCGTTGGGTACGGATTGAGTTATCACGGCACACTTGTGCGTACCCTTTCCCCATATTGTAACTTTTGTCGAGGGTGCATTTCTCTTCAACTCCGACACTTCATCCATTATTTGGTCTCGTGATCCACACGAACATGATCCTTGCACTTCCGAGTCCTAAGGCCGCAAAGCGTCAACATCTTTCTCATTATCTGAGCACCTACATACCTCATGTGAGTCTCCAGAACAATAAATGGCCATGATATTCCCATCTTGGTCGGCAATAGTCTCTAGACAACACAGTGTGAAATTCGAAGAGCTCAGGTGCTCCAGATTGAGTTCTCCAAGGTCCATCTCCATTGCATATGCATTCCGAAGTTCAGTAGGGACCTACAAACAATCTGAGGCGTGGGGTTGTCATTATAAAGAGCTGCCCGTACGTGTCCCTGTATCCATATAAGCCAAGAGGAGAGATACCGAGTATGTTCGAGGAATTGGCGAAAGTGGGCCAAGTCCGGAACCATCACGTCGAAATGGGGGCCAAACTTCCCATCAAACATAACACTAAACAGAATTTTGAGGGCAGCATCAAATAACTGTTCCGGGAGATCCTGCACTGGGGTCCGTCCAGAGGGAAGGATGGGTACCGGGATCCTCGATGGGGTAAAAGCCAGTGATGAAACTACTTTATTATCAGTATAGTACTCAACTTGGAACGTAGACTCGGTTTACCTCTGGGAAAGGCACCACATAGAACCCTTAGACAACAAACCCATACATACCTCTCCGCGTCTCCTCGTTCTGACTTATCTCTCGTATCGCTGAGACTTAAACGCAGCCGATCGCCGTAGAATGATAATGGTGTGTCTTCCGAGATAACCCTGTCACCAAGTGCTTCTGAGATACAGTGGATAACTTCCAATCTAAGCAAGTTGGATATTAGAAGCACAGATGCTTGTGGAATAATTTCCTCTACCACCGCGATGGAGCACAATTCAAACTCATATTTTTGAGATGATGAAGTCCCTTCACCTCTATCCAACGACGGGTTGACAACAGAGGTAACGAGCCCCCCGCTGCCAGTTTCGGGCTTGGCAGTTTTAGCTACAAAAACCGTTTGGAAGTCATATTAAGCTGCTCACCTTTTCAGTCCGCAGTCTTTTTAACGCAGTAGTAAACTTCTCGCTTTCGGTCGGATAGGGTAGATGCGGCCGGACCTCTAGTGGGCTTACCGGCTGGAGTAGCGCCTTAAGGCACTGATAATCGACGTGTTCCCCTCCTCGATCCGGAAGGATGGCTTCCACAAACCCAACGGACAGACATCCAGTCCTTATACAAATTTCGACCATCATGTCCAGAATGCTCGGACGCCTCGTCATAGGCTCAAGCGGCCCCATAAACGAATACCGTGGAAGGGGTGTATGAACCTTCGTGACGATTTCCGACGCAATGGTACCGATGGAAAGGGTGAATGGTATGAGGAATCCGTTTGCTTGTGAGAACAAGCAACTGGCTCGGAGACCTATTTTGGCGAGCTGTAGGGCCATGCGGAAACTGTTTTCCAGGATACGTTTGTAACCTTTACGCAGGATTTGTGTCGGGACTGCGGAATCTTCAAGGCTGATATACAGAGATCCGGACCCAGGGGAAGGTTGATGGTCGGGTTGATGAGAGACGACAAGAAAGTGAGATGTAGCCTCGCCTTTATGGAGTACGTATGACCTTGGCTTCCGGACAAGGCGGGGGGCTCTGTAGATAGGGAATATCCAGACCAAGCAACCTTCCATGACTTGGAGGAAGATGCCGAGGAAGATGAAGGCGCACTCTCTGAACTGATGATGCTTCCAAGCCCAGATACCAAAGACGCCTTGGGCACAGAGTACGCAAAGAACGACATAATGCTGTGCAGTGAACGATTCCGTGAATTGTGCCTCCTCCAGTTTGATTTCAGTTACACCATCTGGCTGTCCTTCATAAGTCATGGTATATAATGCATGCATCCATGGCGCAATCACTGCCCGTGTCGCACCAGATTCAATATCGGTGAGCTGCAACCCTGGAACGAGGAGGCGCGACGGATAGTCGTCGTCCATCGGATCTTCCTGCCAGCCCAAGGTCATGGGCATGGGTAGGAACCCACATGCTGGACGCAACATGTGTTTGATTCCCGTCAAGCTTTTGGGCATCATCATCGCTGCAGCTTCGGCAAACTTTGGGGAGGTCTGGTTGAGCCGGGAACGAACTTCGCCAAGGATATCGACGATGCCCATGTCAGTAAGTCTGAGGAAGCGGAGGAGTAGATGATATGTGTTCCACCAGGAAACGCAAGTAATATGATCTGACCCTCGCTCAAGCGCTCACATCCGATAAGCTTCCCATCAAAGTCACGCATAATGAGGTCGTCGAGTCCCCTATCCATAGACTTCCTTCACTCAACTAGGATTAGGAATTCTGGTATCTGGGATCAATGAGTCCGTGCTATGGGCGACTCATTGCATTTAATAGACAGATACTGTCTCATACTCTACAACTCTGAGATAGACAATATCCTACTTATGCGAAGGGCTTCCTGATACTATTAAAGCACAGCTTGCAGGTTACTTCTGAGCAGAACTTTCCCGAGTCAATCAGATTTGGCCCACAAGGTGTAAATTGGAAGTTAGGTGGCCGGGTTGTTTGCAGCATCATCAAGTTCCAATGCATCGGTTTTCCCCACACACCGTTTGTATATTTCATCCCCGCTATTCGAAGTTGGTGAAGGAACTGAGGCTCTGGAAACCCCAGAAAGCCAAGTATATTAGAGGCCGGAAAGGGAGTAAGTGAGCAGATTGTAGAATACGTAGACTACGAGGATGGAAGCTAGACGATAAATGAATTTCGCGATAAATCTCCCGCGATGAGTGACGTCACGCTTCTTAAGACCAAAGGGCATTTCCTGGGATCCTGACTTGAGGGGGAGACAATAGAACCAGGCACAGCCATTAGGCAGGGTAACCTCTATGACAGCGCACATCTTCGACGTATCTCTCCCCCAGATCTTCACCTCTGTATTCGGAGAGTTCTCTCTCAGGTTTTGAACTTCGTCGATGATCACATCTTCTATGCATTCGCGGTCGAAGGTGGTCCCAGAGGTGCATATGTTCCGAGCTGTATGAATCTGTTGACATATGCGTATGAGAAGCGGGGTAGGCACGAAGTCGCTTTTCATCTACTCACATACTGGGTATTGTCAGTGCAGTAGGTCTGTAAAATGTTGCCTCGCTTATCAAGTATAAAAGCCAAGCAGTATCTTTCTTTGGAAACCCATTCGATATCAAATGTGTCGAGGGTGCAAACATCTGAAGATACCAATTGCCGAAGTTCAGGTGGGGCCTGATATCATGTATGCCAAGTCAGTCAGGAACTTCAGCTGGCTCAATAATACGTACGAGTCTTTGGAGCCAAACTAGGAACGTCGCGAGTTCTCCAGCATTCTCCACATAGAAGTATAAGTTGTTCAAAGGTAGCTTCCGAAAAATATCGAGTAATGTTGAAGAATCCAGGCGAAGCTTTGAAAATGTACTCAGTTGTTCGGGCAACCAAGATTGTTTCATCATAAGGGGCGCCCAAGAGGATCTGGCTTCTTTAAAGAGACTCAGTCGCAAATTCTGATCATCCTGGTCATCAGACCAAGTGAGGCTAACGTTCGCAATTCTCGGTGAGGGCTCCCCTAAAAGAGTAGTGAGTATATCAACCGAATGACCTAGCAATAGACTGACCAGTATTATTAGCCTCCTGAAGTATCCGGAAATAACACCACCACACGTGAGTGTTCATCTCGTCCACGTTGAGGACAAAGCCACCAGACCTTGTAGGCGAGAGGAGGTACTCTGCGAAAGTTGAGTGGAGAATACGAAACCTCTCTTTGCCTGCATTGTCGACATTTGGTATCTCAAGGACGGAGCCAAGTTTTTCGAGTGCGCCATAAGTCACATGCCTTTCAAATGCCAACAAATTAGATGCAGAAGCGAGCGACCATGAGGATGGGGATTCTAGTTTGAATAAAGCATAACCCAGAAGTCGGAGAGTATTTGGGAGCACGGAAGTGTGGATATTGGTCAATATCTGGGTATAGAGCTTGTCCAAAGGCAAGAAAGGACTGGGTTTTGTGGCTGTCGGCTGTGTTCGAATAGGGTCGTAGAGAAAGGGAAGTAAATTATTGAGCTGGGCGACAGGATTACGACGATGGGAGTCGTTGATGAATTTGACCAGCGTGGAAGCGTACACGAACAGTCCCCTCGCAGATGTAGTAAGTATCGAAAACTCCTCGTATGATGGCCACTCGCGATGAATCAGGTTGGGATAGAGTCGCCGGATCTCGAGAAAGGAGTCTCGGAGATACAAGACAACGTCATCTTCGGAGTCAGCAGGAATATGCCACTCCGTTAGCCCTATCTGAGAAATAGTAGAAAATATTTGCCTGATAGAATCCTCGCTACGGGAGGAGACAACCCAAAGGAAAGGAGCCGAGGTGGTGCTATGCAGGCGGTGTATCGAAGCTAGAAGCTGGCGAAGAATGGCGCCCGGATCCCCATGGTCGAAAGAGCTAAGCTCGTCCAAACCATCGAGAAAAATAACTCGCGTGCCGCCTAAGTCCGAATCCGGGTTGTTTGTGAAGAACTGCAAGATCAGGTTGTCGAACTGCTCGCGTAACCTTTTCCCAAAAATTCGAGGGTTTCCCCTAATGCGTTCCGCCAGAAATTCGCGAAACGAGGTTATTTTTACGGCCAGCTGATAGCAGATGGTCGGAACAATGCGGTCTTCATTCCCAGAAACCGTGGCATTGGAGAAAAATACCGCTGCTGCTAGCTGACGTGATGATTCAGCGTCTTCAGCAAGGGTTTGCATGACCGTTGACTTTCCAACGCCAACAGGACCACTTAGCCACAGAAGCCGGTTCGTATGTTGCGCGTTGTCCAGCCAATGCTGTGCACCTTGGAGAACTTCTCTCCTTGTCCCAGGGTGACACCTCACAGCTGAAGAACGCATGGATGAATCAAACTCTGCTCCTGCGATCGTGTGTCTGGAAAGAATGTCGAGGACTGTGGAGGTCTGAGTATATTGTGTAGGATCAAAGCAGAAGAGCGCACCGTCAAACGAGTTGTCGAAGAGTTGGAAATTTTGCGTCTCAATGCGCTCTGCTAAAATCGGGTTTTGGAGGATGACTCCCGATGCTTGATAAAAGGCTCCAATCTGATTTTGACCTGCTTAACAGTCATCAAGGGACCTATTGGGCTTATGTATGATAAACTAACTTTGAACGGGAAGAGCATTGGCGCTGATGTCCATCGTTGGCTGTTGGGGCGGATTTCTTGAGTTTTGGGCACCTGAAACGATACCAGTTCCATCAGGCTTGCGCTTATGGTGCGGGTAGGGTCCAGGATCAGGTAACGTCGGAATGAATGATGTTTGGTCTTTTAAAGGTTGTTGCGACTCGGAATGCGATGAGGTTGGTGAATCTATCCAGGCCAGATCAGGGGGCTCGCGACAACCAGTCGGGTGGTCGGGAGTCGATTGCTGTTGTTGATGACCCTCAGGGGAGCGCCGTGGAAGATGCGACGATGATGATGCCGAACTTCGGGGAGGAGAGGACCCCTCAGGATCTACAGGCACTTTGTCAGGTTCCGCTAGGAAGATCCAAAGGGAGGAGATACAGACACGCCTCGTAATTAGGGGTGCTCGTCTCTGGCAAACGTCCCGACATGACGAGATTATGGACGATACCAGAGAGCTGGGAATAGACGGTTAGAATCTGATATCAGGCGCTGGCACCGTGGTAAAATATCACGGCCAACGAGCGCTCAAGTATTCCGTTACCTACCTCAAGTTCACTTTGTTTGAGTTGTCCAAGAATGCAGGTACAAACAGCATTTCCTCGAATCCATTATCCAAGAATGCCCTCAGAATGTAACAAGTGGCAGCTCCACCTCCAATACTTTGGCGCGGCCCTTTACCGCACCAGAAGTCCAGTTCGCCACGGTTTGAAACGCCATAAGGATCGTATGTTGAGGTCGTACCAGTCTCATGGGTTTAGACAGATGGGATCGCTTGCATGCACCACTTGCAATTATCACTCGTCAGGGAAATGTTCCGAAAAAAATGAAATTTACAGCGCATTCCAGCGACATTCAATATTCGCCAGTCATTATCACTCCCTTTCGGCCCCAATATGACGTAGTCCAACGGAAACTCCTGGGTGATGAACCTCGAATGTTCGTCAGTATACAGCTGAGTCGCAAATCTGGCCCCGACTTTCACCATTAGGACTCCGAACCGCGGTACCAGCACCATTCCATGAGAACACAAGAGCCGGGAACATGGCGCAGCCAGCCTGTTTTTCATCGTTTCACGCCCAAGTTCCAAGACTACGACATAATGAACGTTGAATGAGTGCCACAAGAGAACCACAAAGGCCGATATGGGACTGGACACGCACCTTCAATATCCCTACTTAACTGTTCCCGATCGTAAGAACAAGCCGAGTCATCCATTTTCCGGTTCGGTGGGTTCTCAGACTCGACGGTCAGGGTCATTTCGGAGTGTATGTGGACTGCAGGCCTCAATGGCAAAATAACGATAACAGACCCGAAACCTGTTCTCTGGTCGAGAGGATCTATGCTTCTATCTTACGGTAGGAATAGCCTCATAGAGCCAACAGCCGGGGTGATACGTCTCAGAGAGGACCCTTCACCTGCCTGCGTTGTGAACGGGTAGCCTGTTAAGGTATCGGGGTCAATGATGTGATTCAGGACATTGGAATGGTGCTACCGTCACTCCAGTGAGACAACATTGTCCTCGTGGCTGATCCGACGGAAGGAGCTAGAAGCATGAGCAACGCTAGCCCAGAGTCACACTAAGGGATCGTTCACTCTAAGGTGAAGGATGCCGCGAAACTCTTACCAGAAGATACCCTAAGCCTCCGTCCAACGAATCAAGCTTACGCATAGATCGAACCACCTTCACAGGAAAATGTACATACCGCATACAGCGCACTCACACAGACCCTTCACATCCACACGAACAACTGGCTGCAAACAACCGCCTTCCATCTATCTTCAAATATTGCAGGCACAGCTTCCCATTCCCATCCCCCAAACCCGAATTCCGAACGTATCGCCCATTCATATTTCCCCCATTAACCACACTTCTAGAATTCTAGTTTTGGTTAATGAGTCAATGATATCTTCATCTGGCGCAATGCAGATCCCACTCATGCAATGTCCCGCAAGCCACACCTAAGCATACCATTATAGCTCTGAACCATATCCAGTTCACGTCCAGAGGTCCGCAGTTGTTCCCGATATCGGAAATGAATTGAATCAGGATTCTGTGAGCGGTCAAAGCTTAACACAATGAATGTGGATATCCATACAGAAGGACATGGCCACGAGTGATGTGTTTGTTCCCTTTGTGGATTGGCCAACCAGGACATTGAGGCAATATCATGGTCTCACACCTACACCGTGCCACATCTGGAGAGGACGTGAAGGTTCTATGAGAACGGCCTGGAAACAAAAGAGGCACTGCTCACCTTCGTCTCGGGTTACCACGTTGTGATAAGTGAGCTGAGTATTCATTGATGAAGGGGATGCATAGTCAGTTTCATGTCCCGCGAGCTATCTGCTCCACCTCTGCGAGGGAAGATAAAAGCCCCGGATATATTTTCCGTGCCGGACCTCCGTTGGTACTATACCTTCTAAATTGTTGTGTTATGGTCCCTATCTTCGGGAGGGCTCAATAACGTGAAGAGGTCGGATACAGAGTACAAATCCAGGTATATTCCACTGCCTGAGTAACAAGGTCATAAACCACAGCCGCATGTGCAATCAGTTAGAGACGAAGTCGAATGCTGCCTCGAAGCAACAAAACTCTTCAAGGCATCACCCGAAAGATGACAGGACATACGACCGGGACAGGAATTCACTGACAGATACAAAGTGGAGGACTGCAAGTGTGAGATAGGCATCTCATTCACGTTGTATCAGCGCTAGTAGCCCAAGACCACCCAGCAATGCGTATTTGAGCTGCGGGAAGTCATTCTATTGTTCCCGAAGGAAAAGTTCTTTTCAGGGGGGACAGTGGAAATGAGAGGGCAAAGGCTGTACGAACCATGGCGATCGTCACATAACCGATGTAGGGAAGGAAACTGAATACGCAAAAATAGACATTAGCTGTCTCATCCTGGCTGGAAGCAATGTTCAACACGCACCCTCGGACTTTCCCAACAATGTGTTTCCTCTCCAACCATTGCAAGCCCTGATATAGTTCCAAATCGTCCACGTAGTTGTTGTCACCCTTCGTTAATAACAGCTGTTTATCCTTGTTCTTGTCATCATGAGTTTCCAAGACTCGGTGTACGATGGGAATATCAGCGCCTGGAATCTTATAGACCGTGATATCGCCGGTTTTGTACCGTTCATTCGCAGGGTTAGTTAAGAAGAGGAGGTCGCCGCGGTAGAATGCAGGTTCCATTGATCCACTACGGGGATAGGTTTCAACACTTGGACGAGCGTAAAGAAGGTATGGTCGCACCTAAGTACCACAACGATTGGGGATTCCGAGTTTGCTACGAGGCCAAGTCCTTTCCAGATCATGAGGCCAGAAGCAATGACGGAGGCAAAGTTAAGCAGTTGAAGTAGGACCTATGATTCAGGGGTCAGTGCAGTCTATTATGAGATGATATAACGGCTCACATGGCGAAATCCTAGCCGCTTGAAGGTCTTAATCTCCTCAGCAAACATGTTGGTGATGTAGTTGAGGAGAACCAACTCAAGGTGTTTTGACAGTGTTTTGACAGTGACAACACACGTCGGACACGTCTACACTCACAGGAGCTGACGCGCCCATTCACGTGGTCAAATGACCACCCACAAAATCCCGATCTTAGTTGATTCACGATTCCAGACAAGATAAACTCGGGGTTTGGTCATATCATGATTAGCATATGGGGTAGCAACATGGGTGTATGCAGAGAGCACAAATGCAAAGCAATAAGATACATAATGACCAATCCCTCTATCCCACCCCACTCCTCCTGACTTGTGATGTGTGCTGATTAAGACGAATGCGATCTTGAGGGCGGTTGCCTCAGCCAGCTTTTATTTCTCGGGATTGGGGTTCCTAAAAGAGGGTAGTAGGTCAGTAAGTGTTCAAGAAGCATGAGAAGCAAATCAGAGAGATGAGTCAGATAGGAGCGAAAGACGTTGAAAGATGCATGGTTGTCAACAGTATAGTTCAGCGTGAACTATGCGAAAATGCGTTTGTATCATCAGTAGATGGGGTCGGATGGCGGAAAGGGGATAGAGCGTTACGGCGCATTCACCGTCCAGTTGCGAACGACATTCGGCGGATTGGTTAGAAACGGAACTCACATTCTCCGCTTGCCTCCAGGGAGTGTTGTCACGTTAACGAAGCTGCAATGTAATCAGTGTCGCGCTCGTTCCAAGATCTCGACTGTTACTCACCGACGGTTGTACAAGATGCGCTTCTTGGCGCGGCCCTTGGGTGTCTTCTTCTTTTCCTGCTTCTCGACCTTTGGTGTTTGAGACTTGACTTTGCCAGCGCGGGCGAGAGAGCCGTGAACTATGATTGCATATCCGGCATTAGAAGGGTTGGTGTTGCGAGAAACGGCGAGTAGGTACCTTTTCCCATGTTGTCTTGAGGTTGCGGGTCGTCGAGGACGATGGATGCGAATGATTCACCCGATGTACAGTTCTTTATGATAAGGTTCCGGCAATTCGCGTATATCTGATTACCTTTGTGTCACGTGAGGATGCGATGAGAAGAATTAGCCGTTGTCATCGCCGCTTTCGTTAAAATTTTGATAAGACCCATATGATGCGCTTAACGACGCCTTTAGGGCGATAGAAATACCCCAGCTACAGTGCATGCAGTAGAACATGTCGTGGAGCCTGTGCGTAGAATGCCCCACACACCAAGAGAAGCGGGATTTCTTTGTTCATCCCCACAGGTATCTAAAGTGGTTATGCCAATCTCTCAGGAAAGTGACGGTAAGATATCAGCTGCTACTGAAAATAGAAGAACGAGAACAATCTATGTACAGGTACCTCGGGCTTCCCTTGCAAAACGTTGTGAATAGTGGAAAACATCACGTTTATTATTCTCTTTCTCACCTCGCGATGCCTCCGGAGGACGCCGCGTTTTAATCATCTGCTCATCTGTTCGCGAATGTCAAAAAGCAATGGATCATGTGGTTCTTCAGGCATATTCAATCATCCCCTGCTGAGACCGGACGTAAGTCATCAGGACTCCACTACCGATAATGTTTCAACTCTTGCCCCCCAGTCTTGGTTTCTGTAGTTGCGGATAGGTCACCCTGAGCCAGGTAGGAAACGGATGCTGACGAAGGAAGGTAACCTCGGGATGAAATACAGACACAATTCCCTTGTATTCGCAAGGCACATGTGATGGTTCCTGAGCATCAGAGCCAATGAAAAACGATAACGACATGAAATGATGATGGGCTCTGGCTGATGTGTGAAAACAGATATAAACCCGACTATTGAAAACCATTTTCTTTTTGCCCTTACCTCCACAATCCGTTCACCGCAGACAGCCTCTTCCGCCTCCGGCGCGCAATACTTGTCATTCCTTTGACTTCCACTCTCCTTAACACCCCCCGCTTCCAAAAAATGTTCTCCAAGTCCCTTGCTGTTCTCGCCCTCGCTGCCGCCCCTGCTCTGGCTACCGTCTTTGTATGTTTTGTGAACGTTGTTCCTCAGCGGACGTAGTATCTGAAACATTCTTGCAGGTGACCAGTCCCGTGGCTTCCTCTGTCTTCCACGGCGGTCAGCCTGCCTCCATCACCTGGCAGGATGACGGTCAGGCTCCTTCCCTCCAAGACTTCGGTAATGCCAAGGTCTCGATTTATGTCGGAAATGCTCAGCAACAGGCATGTCTAGCAATTCAATTGCCCAAAAGCCGTTCTAATTATTTTTTCAGACCTCGTTGCAAACCATTGTCGATAGCGTGAACGTCGCCACTACTGCTTCCATCCAGTTCACTCCCGACCCTAGCATCGGTCCTAACAGCAACGAATAGTAGGCTTCCTCATTCCACAATTCGTTTTCATATCTAACTTATATTTAGTTTCATTCGCGTCGAGTCCCTCGGCCTCAAGGATCCCAAGAACCCTCAATACCCCGCTTTAGCTTTCTCCGCCAAGTTTACGTGAGTTATCACTTCATTCGCTTCCCAATACGAACATTTTTTCATTGTCCATCGCAGTCTTGATAACATGAAGGGAACCTTCAGCCCAACCGTCCAGGCACAAATTTCTGGTCAATCCACCGCCCCTCTCGCCGGTCAGACTGCCCCTGCCTCTGGTTCTCCTACTAGGGCTGCTTCACTCTCCACCTCGCGAGCTTCCTCTGCCTCTGGTTCTGCTACCTCCAAGGCTCCTTCTGCTACCGCTGCGGGTAACGGTGCCCTTAACTCTAAGGCTGGCTGGGCTGGTATCATCTTAAGCACCCTCGTCGGTATTGCCGTCTTCTAAACCTTGCGACCAAGACGAACACAAATCCTCTTTCGTTGTCCTATACTGTTCCCTGTGTTCCATCTCCGCTGTCAATAAGTAATTTTACTTGCGATAAGTCCATACCCCAGTTTCGAATTAGAAGTGTTTATGCTAACAGTGTGCCCCCCTTGCCATAGCATCCGGTATGAAATTCGTTACGATGATTTTCTTGAATGATTTTTGGTTCTGTTGCTAAAATAGAGAATTGTCTTGTTTTCTATCCGAATGCATACCTAATGTACATAGTAGTCGTCAGCGCATATACTTTTACGATTCGTTTCTGGAGTACTTATTGTTCCAGTGGAATATACCACCTGCACAAACATCTGTTTTCGAATCCGAGATTTCGTGTTGACCTGATATTTCAAAATCCAGGGGCTTTGGCCAGCTCGTGGGCAGAGGCTTAGTGCAGCGGCCGCTTTTACCGAAAGCGAGGTACAGTCGACTCTGTTATGACTCATAGATTTTGTCCCGCGATCGATCCGTTGGTATGACAGAGCCGATTTTGTCCCAGGAGAGCTATAGGTTATGGCAGAGTACAACCAACCTTCTCATAACCCATAGGTCTCCTAGGGATAAGTGCCATGGGTTTCAACGGGCGTGGATTGTGAGTGTAAGATGATGGGTAGATAGGGACACTGCTGGGGGGTTTCCTCTGGACGAGAAACTCAAAGACGGATTCTGGTATCGCGAGCAACCGAAGACCGTGAGATGCTAATTTTCGAGGTGTAGGACTGAGTGCCCAGCCAGGATCGTCAGTTGGGGACTATTAGTATACAAGGACTCGGGGAGTGAGAGGATAGGCGGGGGCGATAGAGATGTGAACAACATTGGCAGATCATGTTGCGTCGTGTGTAATAGGGAGAATAACCTAGGTAAGAATATTTGCGACATGCATGAGGCACCTTGAAGCAGTTGGACACACTCTAGTGTTTCGCCAGGTCCAGTAGATCTCGTCCACTTGCAGGTGGAACTAGCTAGTCGTGGTAATAAGCCCCCGGCATGCTTTGCATGGAGGTGGGCTGAATTATAATTAGCCAGTCGCACTGAAACTGTAGGTGATAATAATGTTTCGAACCCTCACTCCGCTTCAAGCTTTGGGCCGGGGTGACACTCTAACATTGGATAAAAACCTGGCTTGTTCAGGTTACGGTGGCTGCTGATTGAATTATGGATTCTCTCATTCGCCAATAACACGTTATACTCCAAACATTGTCGGAACTTGTCGTCGCCAACTTTGTCTGCACCAGCGTAATGTATATTCATCCATCATTCTTCCATGTTCCATACTCTCCCAAGGGTCCCTTGACCATCTATTTCTCAGAAATTCTAAAATCTCATCAAGAAGCTGCCTAGTCGATTGTAAACAAATTCGCTTGGGCAACAGTCTGGTCATTGTAAAAGTTTTGTGTCTGGGACCCGGTGTTTGCTCAGCTGGCAATACACATAGTGTGGCGAGCGCTGTACTTCTGACAACCGGATAAAATGGCGGACACCTGATGAGTTGTGATACGGGAATTAACCAGCCTGAAGTCCCGCATCACCCACAACCACATGATTTGACTACTACTGTCTTCAGGGACCCTCACTCTGCTGGCCTCTTTCCCACTTTCCCGAAGCCTACAAAAGCCGTATTATCGTGGTCAATGTAACATCTTCCTGGGTAGCAAATGAGCTGTCCTACCAGTAGAGGATACAACTTGGTTGAGGACACAACCGATGCAAGTGATTCCCTGATCACTGACCCGAAATGCGATCACGCATTGACTTGATTTGAGTGAAGTGGATATCAAACGCATAGGGCCACCGATATTCCTTCACGCTTCAAAGCTGTCGTTCCCCGTGTTCGAGCTCTGTTCTACATCTTTCGAAGAATGGGAAGACCCTGGAAGACCTTATTGAAACACTGTTCGACGGTTTTCCGAGGCTCTTTAAATATTTATCCTTGAACGATCAAGAGCCCGGGCCTCCTCGGATAGATTCGGCCACGTTACATCGAAGAGATGACAGGCTGAGTCAAGATACTGGGACAATCGGTTCGCTCTTCGAATAGGGGTTCGGAGAAATGACTCCAATGACCAGTTGGCTCCCGATAATTCGGCACAATTTAGATGTACGCGGCGAGTCTGACTTTCTTGGCTGCCACCATGCCATACGAGCGTTGATCCTGGTCAACACCCTGAGTGGTGGTTGAGAGGACTTGCAGTACCGCCAAGACCTGATGTCGATTTGGTATTTGTGTACGGTGTTGATATATAAGCGGGGGGAGGGAGATTCTTACACTGCAAGTTCATTGAGGATTCGAACCTCGGAACTTTAGGCATCATGTCACACAAGTTCATTTTCGTCGCACTCGTTTTTGCACTTCGGGCTTTCGCCCAGTCACCTATGTGGGGCCAATGTGAGTTGCATGTTACATATGTCATCTTAATGATCTTTCTGACATAGAAGACTTGTTCTAAACAGGCGGCGGTATTGGCTGGACTGGCCCAACTATTTGTGTCGCAGGTGCAACCTGCACCTACCTCAATGATTGGCACTATCAATGCCTTCCTGATGCCACTACTACCCCGACTCCCACTCCACCGGGCTCGACCACGACTACGACCACTTCTGGGTTGTCCTACCCTTCCTTCCAGCCCCTCTTTCACGAACCCGAAGTTGCCTAATCCATCCGAGTTCTTCTCCGGAACTAGTGTCGCAATGTAGAGACCGACGATTGGTTGGTCGGGAAAACGGCAACCTCACGTCATTCTCTCACTAATCCTAATCGCGGAACGTACCTTGCCGGAGCGCCCGTCGTCGAGCTGCCAAGCACCACTTTTCGATCAAATAATGTTTTCTGAATCTTTTCGTCGTCGTATATAAGTCTATTCACTTTATGCATTCTTCCGCCGTCACCTGTCCTATGAGCGTAGTCCAGTTTGTTGTTTCATGTGTAATTGCATTTCACCATAATTACGAACTTGGCACTCTCCCGGTTAAGCCCCAAACAGTCACTGGGTCCCTCAACGGCAATACTCTGACCGTCAACGTTTCCGATTCTGGGAAGTCCAGGATTTCTCCGTCTCCATCTCTCATCCGTCTTCTGGCACTTCCCCATATCCCGCCATCATTGCTTATGGCGGTGTGAACATTCTCACTCCTGCAGGAGCTGCTGTCATCACCTTCAACGACCACATCGCGGAGCAGACTAACACTGCAAGCCCTGGCAGAGGCAAATTCTACACTCTCTATGGCTCTGGTCATTCCGCTGGTGTTCTCACTGCCTGGGCTTGGGATGTTAGCCGTATCATAGGCGCCCTCGAGAGCACCTCCAACTCCAGAATTGATCCCAGGAAGGTCACTGTTACTGGTTGCTCCAGGAATGGAAAGGATATCTTGTCCCTGGCGCCTTCGATACTCGTATTGCTCTCACGGTTCCCCAAGAGTCTGGTTCGGGTGGTGCTGCATCCTGGCGTATTTCAGATGCTCTCTTGAACAGCAGCATTAATTCCCAGACTGCCTCTCAAATTATTACTGAGAGAGTCTGGTTCTTGGAGAATTTCGAGCCGTATGTCAACTAGGCTAATAGGCTTCCATTCGATCGCCACTTGCTTGCTGTATTGGTTGCTCCCCATGCTCTTTTCGTCATCGACCATAGTGGAATCGGTTGGTTGGCCCGAGGTCGGTGTGGAGTTGCATGAAAACTGCCAACAAGATCTGGCGGGCTCTTGGTGTCAAGGGTGCGATGGGCATATCCTAGGCTGGGAACCATAATCACTGCTCTTTCCCTTCGTCGCAGCAGGGCGATTTGGACGCTTTTGTCAACAAGTTCTTGAAGGATCGATCGAAAAACACTAACATCACTAAGACTGATGGTGGAAACGAGTTGGGCTACGTTGAATCAGATTGGGTCGACTGGACCGTTCCCACTCTCTCTTAAATTTGAAGACTATACTCATCTATACAAGTTGTATTTTTGTGCTCAAAAGATCTTCTCCCGCATCTTTCTCCGCGTGGCCGAGGTTACATGTCGCATGAAGAGTGAAAAAAAGAACGTAATGTCTCCGCCGTCTTTAGGAACTCTTCCTCCATTGTGATTCTCCAACTTGAGAAGCAGAAACCCACGTGTACGAGGATTAGGTGGAGGAGGAGAAGGAGTCATTTGTAAGGGTCCGGAGTACTTGATCTACTGCCATCTCCCACTTCGCAAAACCGCGAACTTTGTCCATCCATCATACATCCCCTGACGTTTTTCCCGAACTTAAATCTGAAGTGTTCGATTGTTTGATTTCGTCTGCCAGATATGTATACTCTCTTTCGGATCACTCTTCTGATGGGGTACGATCGACCTCGTACTACAGGTGCCATGTGACTGGAAAACCTCCGCTTGGCGAGTTATTCTTGGACAACAGGATGAAGGCGGACCGCTGGCTTCAACGGGACGAAGAATTATATTTTCGCAGCGGCCTGTGCAGAGGATGTCGCGAAGCTATATAAGGAGTCGACGATGGGAATTTTCGACCTCAGAGCTTTTGCAACCAAAGAATTCCTCCTGAGTCGTTCTAACCAAAATGGCGTGCAAGCAATTCTTCGTCGCTCTTGCTCTCGCCCTTCCTGCTCTTGCCCAACAGCAGCAGCTTTGGGGACAGTGTAAGAACCACTGACTTTGGTTGAGAGCACCTCAGCTTATCGGACTCTCAGGTGGCGGTAGCGGCTGGACCGGACCTGCACAATGCGTGTCTGGCGCCGTCTGTACCAAGATAAACGATTGGTACTCTCAGTGCATTCCTGGCAGTAGCGCCTCGCAGCCGTCAGCGACGACTCCCGTGTCCACTACGACCCTGCCATCTTCGACTACTCCTGGAAATTGTCCTACGCTCCCTGCGAACCCCACTCTTAGCTCCAACAGCTTCCTACCTGATCCCTTCACCTTCTTCGACGGCACTAATGTGACCACCAAGGATCAATGGGACTGCCGTCGCGAAGAGATCTTCCAGCTCCTCCAAAAGTACGAGCTGGGCACGCTTCCTCCCAAGCCATCATTCGGTAACAAAAAATTCCATAACCGTGAATGCTTCTGAGGGCGGAAATTCCATTTCCTTCAGTGCCAGTATCTCGTACCCGAGTACAAGTGGAGGCCCATTCCCCGCTATTATCGCTGTTGGGGGTATGAGCATTCCTCAGCCGTCCGGTGTCGCTGTCATCACCTTCAATAACAACGACATAGCCGCACAAGACAACACCAGTAGCCGAGGCCAAGGAAAGTTCTATCAACTCTACGGTAGTGACCACTCTGCCGGTGCCTTGACAGCTTGGGCTTGGGGTATCTCCCGTATCATCGATGTTCTCGAGTCCGTTCCCAGCTCCACTTCGCGCATCGACCTGACCAAGCTCGCTGTTACCGGCTGCTCCAGGAACGGCAAGGGAGCATTGGTGGCTGGCGCATTTGAGACGCGTATTGCCTTGACGATTCCTCAGGAGTCCGGCTCTGGTGGTGGTGGATGCTGGCGCATTTCCGATAGCATGTTGTCGGATGGCATCCAAACTCAGACTGCCTCTGAGATCGTCCAAGAGAACGTCTGGTTCTCGAAGAACTTTGAACCTTATGTTAACCAGGTCAACATTTTGCCCTTCGACCATCACTTGCTCGCCGCCCTTGTCGCTCCCCGTGCACTCCTCGTTATCGACAACACGGGCATTGACTGGCTCGGTCCTCGCAGTGTTTGGGGATGTATGAGCACCGCAAACAAGGTTTGGGAGGCCCTTGGAATCGCTGACAATATGGGCGTCAGCCAGGTGGGCAACCACAGTCACTGCGCTTTCCCCAGCAGTGAGCAAGGGGATTTGGACGCGTTCGTCAACAAGTTCCTCAAAGGGCAATCTACAAACACGAGCATCCTCAAAACTGACGGCGCCAACAATCTCGGATTCGTCGAATCACAATGGGTCAACTGGAATGTACCTACGCTATCTTGATCAACCATACTGTTCGTGTAACAATTATGGATGATGTCTTCCATCGCTCGTTTGTTAGTTATTATATTATGAATATGGCATCTTTGTTAAAAGACAGTCCTTGTGTTAGCTGCCATCGATCTGGAAACCCCGTCTCCTCATTGTGAATTATTACCTAGGAGATGCGCAGACACGGGCATATCAGATTCTTGTGACAGAGTCTTGATTACTCAACTAAATATTAGAAACACTTCTTTGTGACGAGCATGGCTGAGATTCCGCATCGTAGCATGGTAAAAGGACGTTAGATATACCGACGGGACCTGGTCCATTTTACAACTTGAACAAGATCCCTGTACATCTCCTAATACGGAGGATGCTCTGTCTCGAACAAAGGATAAATCCCCCAACTTCATGGTGAACAGCTCAGTCAAATAGAAAAAAGATATAGAACGGGCTAAAGAATCGGGAGGTGGCGAGACAAGATGATGACAAGATGACGAGAGAGATATGATGGTGATACCAGCTGGACTGGCTCTCCGGGCCTTGTAGCAACGCGTATATGGCGCCGGCAGGGGCTGGGGATCGTCTGGGGCAACGAGCGACTAGGATCGGTCAACTAGTCGCTGGAAAGTAAAGTGGAAACAAGTGTACTTGAAATCTACTGGGAGTGGAATGAAAGTTCAGCGAGGTCAACGCCTGCCAGTGAATGCTATCAAACTTCCTATCCACGCCTCCTCTAGCTACGTAGATGGACAAAATCAGTCCAAAAATAATCCTCGCTTCATTTTCGTGCTCTGCAGCAACTCAACTATGATCAAGACTGCGATAAATGGTGGATAGATCCCTAGTGAACATATATTACTAATGGCCTTTTCGTTACAGCATTTCTAACTCATCAATGTTCCCCATCACTGCGCGACTTTATGTGGTATGTGCATGGAGTTGCCAATTGAGAGGAGACCTGCTACTGGTTATCCATATACTGCCAGGCCTGACGATATCATCCTCTGCTCGTTGTAGCATCAAAAGCCAAACTTCACCAAATCCCCCGACACTTACCATAGCCACTTGATAGGGCTTGCTGGATGATTCGTGGATTGCTCGCCTGTCGAGTTCTGCTCCATCTTCGACAACTATCGGTCCAGAGGCACCAGGGTTTCATAACAAACGGTGGCTCGTCCCGGATCACCGAATTGAGATTTGCTTGATACGTGTACAAGTTTTGACACGAGATATGTAAAAGTAATCATGAAAATTTAATATTCTGATCGTCAATCAATAAATCAAGGCTCTCGGACTAGAAACCCCAGAGTCCGGATAAAGGAAAAAGAAGCTCGAGAAGCCAGAAACGGTAATAAATCAAATCTTCGCTTTCTCTACCTCCGTGCTCTCCTTAGCAGCCCGCAGACTGGATGCACTCCGTTCCTTCTTCAACGCGACTTCCTCTTCACTCACGACTTTCCCACCAACCTCCTTCTCCACCTCCTTTGCAACATCAGCCAACCAGATCCTTGTCTGGGCTTTGCCATTCCCATCTGAGGCTTAAATGGTGTGAATGTAGATTTTGTGTGATAAGATTTCTCAGCTGACTCACCAGTGGAGGTAGTGGGCAGGTCTCGACCGATGAGACTGACGAAAACGCCTTGGCCTAAAATTGGGTATGAGCCGACTTGAATGCCATGAGGTTTCAGTCGGGTTTGTAGGGTGGTAAGATAAGGTGCGATCAAGGATTCGGGACGTCTGTTGATACCAAACGTGAAATTAGCTTCTGTATGTGCATATATGTGGGATACAAGCTGTGTCAAATGCGCATATAATCACCCCAAAGGCAGAGAAAAGTAGAGCGGTGAATATATGCCGCGAATCACAGGGGTCAGGGCAGGAAGGAAATACGCACTCGGTGAACACTTGTATCCTCAATGGCCGTTCTGACTTTGGTGGCAGGGGCACATACGGCGTGAGGAGGTGCAATAGCTTCTGGAACAGGCTGGGGATGCCGGGAAGAACACACAATTTTCCTTTTAGTCGGACTACCGGCTAACATGATCTCAGTCAGAAATGCGAGATATTACTGACAAGACGTACCACCCAGAGATCTTCCCCGACGAAGAGGACCTCAACATTATCCCCATTCGGCAACAGCGCCATTCGCTTGGTTGCTGTGCGCTGTTCCTCGTTCTGTTGTTGCACCCATGGTCGATGCTTCGTCATCTCTGTCAAACGATGTACTGTCTCGTCGTGGTATTGAAGAGGCTGGTTGAACGATTTCGCCAAAGATTCATAGGTGATATCTGACCCGAGCCGTGGTATGAAGTTGATCGATCCATGAACGCGGGGACTCGACTCACCATCATGTGTAGGTCCGATCCCGCCGCTTGTAACGACGAAGTCGTACTTCTCGGTCAACCGCCTGCTCGCCTCGACACTACTCAACCGGTGAGACAAAGGTCGTGTGCACAGGATGACGGATAGGGGTACCTACATTTCGTCTTGATTATCGGCGATGACCTCAATTCGTTTCCTGTGAGTCAGTCAACTATACTTGTCAGTGGTCTGCTGGGCCATCTTCGGGGTAATCGGGAGAGAAGGGATTGGGTAAACATACAGGTCGACCCCATGCTCGAAGCAATACTGAGCAAAGACGTGCGAGTTTCGATCGTGCGTCTTGCCATTGAGAATTTCGTCGCTATAGAAGGCAAGAAAAACATGGGATTTAGAGCAGGCTCGGGGAGAAGTATCCAACGCACCCAATGATCAGAGCAGCAGCAGTCCTAATGTACCTTCCCTCTCCCAACGGATTCTTGGGTATTGGCGATTTAGGAAATGTTATTGGAGGTGGCGCCAGCGCGGAGGATTGGGGCTGAGATGCGGCAGCTGTGGCGGCCGGCGAGGATGGCGAAGACATGGTACGAGTGGGAGTTGAAGTAACAGGGCTGTACCGGAGGCTCGAAGCGGGGTAACCAGAGGCTGATTTGGGAAGTTTGGCAACTGGGTATGTTGTTAAGCGAGCTTGGGAACGTGAGAGTAGACGATAAACAGCCTTCAAGTTGGCAGATGGGCGCATGGAGAGTTGAGGTGAGGAGAGATAGTACAGGGGTCAGAAAGAAGACCAGGACATGAGAAAGTTCGTGTTTGAGCGGGTTGTTATGCGGCCCTGGATAGTGAGCTAATTAGCAATGCTCACCGATCATCTCTCATGTGAATACACCTCACTCGGTGACTTTGAACAACGCGACAAGATGAAGCAAGTTCACGAAGGATGTCGGTGATCACCGGGTAATGAGCGGGCGCCCGATACTTGCAGGTGAGTGTGGGAGACTGTTGCAGTTGCACCTCAGCCAGACATTTGCTGATGCTCATAGCATATCTTGAAGCACAGTTTAACCGCAGTACAGTATTTACTACATTCTTATCGATTTGCTCGGGCCATTGCAGTTCAACCAACCAAAAAATAACCTCCCTCACGGCAAGCTTAATCGCTGACGTAACTCGAGAGGACCCTCAACCACGTGCATGGTTAAAGTTGGAATTCCAAGTTTAGCTTCTTGTCCCTTTCCTTTCTCAACAATAATTCCTTGACGACTGGAAACGATTATATCATAGCGACGACCAAATCTTCCGACCACACGACATCACCATCAGCTCTTCTTCCTCGTAAAACCTCTCTGTCCTCAAGACATCCCAAAGTTAAAGACGCTCGTTTGCACTATACACTCGCTCGATCTCCTCTAGAAATTCGTTACTTGTACATCAAGAACAATGTTCTTACTATCTGTCTTCTTCCTTACACTTGTGGCATTCGATGCCGTCCTACTTGTGCATGCTGGAATTTACGTACGTCCCATTCTCTCCTATCTGGACCCCTTGGTCTCAGAATTTCGCATCTTCTTAGGTCATCAACCCCGGACAAGGATCAACATGTCATGGCGGAGAACCGTGCACTGTTGACTGGATGGATGATGGTCAAAATCCTCTCCTAACGGCGGTTGGGGTAGCCACTGTCGGTTTATACACTGGGAAACAAGTATGTCCGACACCCTTGCCCTCCACCCATTTTCTAATCCCGTTTGCAGCGATTGGTACAAACTATACAGCCTGTTGATGTTTCCAAGGTCCACTCCCTAACCTTCACTGTACGCTACAACATGCTCCTTTCGTTTTCCATGTTATTGACTACGCTTCGGTCCGCTAGCCTATCCCCGAAGCTGGACCTAACTCGGATGCCTAGTATGTTTCCTTCCATCGTCCACCTGAGTACTCTAATTAAACCATGTTTAGCTACATCTCTTTTACTTCGACCTCGTTCAAGCAAAACAACTCAATTCCATATGCCGCTTTTTCTCCTTTCTTCCGGTACGCAACCAAAATTCCCCAACTTCGGCGAGGGCCTGATTTTCATTTCCTACAGGCTCGATAAGATGACGGGATCATTCGCCACCCCCAATCCTTCTGCCACTTCCTCAATTCCCGTCCCCTCATCGGTTGCGACTGGTGGCAGATCAAAAACTGATGTGCTATCAACAATCACCATTGGTACTCTTTCCACGACCATTTCGTCATCGCCCTCTACTGCGGTCGCTTCTGCAACCTCGACGCCCACTTCACCAATCAGCACCTCTAATATGGCCAGTGCACCAGCCATGTCCTCCGGTTTCTCGACTTCAGTACTACTTTCGACCCCCGTCTCTTCCCCATCTCTACCGTCATCCGTCTCCACCTCGAGTGCTTTGGCATCGCCATCAGTATCGAGCTTGAGTTCACCTCCAAAGACTAGCACCAGTGGAGCCGTGAAATCGAGCGTTAACAGGGGATCGGGTGTTGGCCTTGTGCTGACTGTCGTTGGTCTTGTTCTGACCCTGGGATGGTGATCTTTGCGGCTCAAGATATTGGACTTGTGGCATCCCTCATCGACATTTCTTTTCTGACCTCTCTTTTGAGCATTCTTGAGGACATTATTTTTATTGTCGTCTTCCGGCTACTATTTGCACCATTGACTTCGTCGCGCAACCCCCATATTTATTCACCACTCAACATTTTTTATTGTTATTCATGGACTTGACACCTCTATTTCTTTTTCCCCTGTCAACACGTCCCCACATTCTCCCCTCATTCGAAATTCAAGGTTATCTTCTATATAGCTCTGCTTCGCGCAACTTGCTCCTCACCGCCGCGCCACCTATAACATCCATTTCATCCGCACCACTTTATTCCACCTTCATCACCCGTTATACCCCACTTCACCGTCACATCCCCCCTTCCCAGGCAAGGGCACAGGGAAACCTAGCTGGCTACATCATTTATTTGCCGCATATACCATTCGATTACCTTGACGGTAAATTCTTCTCAATAGTAAGGTTTACTGTACTGCGAACCCTTGACCACTTTTCTCATTAGACTGCAGCGCTACTAGAGGCCAGTGCTCTAGTTGTTGGCATTAGAAAGCAGTAGCTGTGACTCTTCCTCTTTCGCCGTGCGACACCCCCGCCATTCAATCCCGTAATTGTCTGTGGATGACAATGAACATTGTTGAGATACCCGAATCCGGTTGGTTCAGTGAGGCATCATGGACGTATATCCACCCCCTGATTAAGCTTCAACGCCTGCCTTGTCACTGTAGAAGGGGACGTTTGCGCGGTGATACCAGGTAATGCGAAAGCTCATGAGGAGCAGAACACAGCATTCATGCGATGACTCACGAGGCAGAATGAGGCCCAGCACGACCATTAATTTGTTTGACACCTGACATGCATCAAATCTCGTAACGCCACATATGGGGTTTGAAGCCTCGACAGCTATTTAGATGTCGGCTTCCTCCCTCCACAACCATAAACACAGTCATGGCCACGCCCCTAGAACGCATCGCAGAATCCGTCGAGGATCCCCCTATCCCCCATCTCAGGCAAACGGTGCCTACGAGTTATTTCAACAATGCCCACCATTTCGCAATCCATAACCCTCTCATGTACGATATCGGAACTCAGATCAATTACTACACAATGCGTCCAGATGGTAGGTCCGATTATGATCACAAAAGAAACCCCTGACGAAGAGATATAGACTCCAAAGTCGGCGTGATGAGGCTCCTCTCCGAACATACCATCGCCGGTGCCGAATTCGACTCTTCTGCTCGTTACCCGCCTCCTCAATGCCACCCTGGCACACGCCTAAGCATAAAGCAAAGCATACAAACCTGGTTGGCCGATCCCAAACGAGAAACACGATTACTCTGGCTTTACGGAGCAGCGGGAGTTGGGAAGACAGCCATCATTCAAACACTTGCAGAGGAGATACCGAGCCAACAACTGGGTGCTACTCTGTTCTTCTCGCGGCCCAACAAACGGAACAATCCGAATCGCGTGTTCACCACTATCGCCTACCAGCTGGCTGTTAGGGTTTCCGACTACCGGAAGTACCTGGGGTCGCAGTTAGAGGCTGATCCCAGCGTGCTGGAAAAATCTATGCGGGAACAGTTCAGACGGTTGATCAAGATCCCTTTCGCGGAGGACAGGATCTATGAAGGATCTGAAGCCTTGACTATTTTTCTCGACGGTCTCGATGAATGTCAAGGCGAATTCCAACGAACAGAGATCGTCCGGCTTATAGGACAGTTTGTGTCCACATACCCTGACATTCCTTTGGTATGGGTTCTTGCTAGTCGGCCTGAACCACATCTACGAATTGCGTTTTCTGCAACCCAACCTCATAGTTGGCAACTGGAAGTTCCGATCGACTCTGAAGAGGCATGTCGTGACGTCGAACGGTATTTGCGATTAGGGTTTGATGACATCAGGAGGAGGTATCCCGAGGCGATACCGACACACCCTCAATGGCCGTCGGAGAATCAATTCGCGCAGATTGCGAATGTAGCCTCCGGCTTGTTCGCCTTTGCCTTTATCGTGATCAAGTTCATCGATGACCCAGCTTCTGGAGATCCGGTGTCCCGATTTGACCGCGTTTTTGAAGTCATCCATAACTTTCCTTTGACAAGTCGGGAGGAGGAACGAAATCCCCTGGCGGCTTTGGATCTGTTGTACACACAGATTCTCTCTGATGTACCAAAAGACACGCTATCAACTACGAAACGAATCCTGGGCTACATCCTCCTAGCGTATCGAGGCCATAGGATGTTGACATACAAACCCAAATCCTTCGTCTCCACAGCCAATATCCTGGGATTGACTCAGAACGTTGCCTATGGCGCCCTACAGACGCTCCACTCCGTCCTTCATGTTCCCAAACTGAAGGATGCCGGCGTGAGAAGCGTGACGTTCCTTCATGCGTCCTTCGCAGATTATCTTCAGGACAAGGCTCGATCCCAGGCATTCTGGGTAGACTGCAGTTCTGCCTTGACCGATGCTTGCCAATGCTGGTTTAGGATACTGCAAGAAGCAAATAGTACAGGTGTGTGGCTTGCGACCTCCCCTGATGATCCAGCTTAACGGTATCTTAGCTTTTCCTAAGCCTCAGCCGTCTAACATACACATGTCCTGGGTTCCTCCGGGGGGTACCGGCACCAACCAAGATCTGAAAATGTACCTATACCACGAAGCTCACGAGAATTGGTCGCAGTGCCTAATGCTAAAAGCGCTGGGGAACACGTACTCACGATTCAGTTCGAGGAAGAGGGATGAACATATGACAACGGAATTACAACGCCAACAGCCACCTCGGAAGCGGAAAAACCGTTTGGCGTTAACTCGTATTTTCCATCAAGAGCGCACTGGCACACCGCGTCCTGCGTTGGTTAGAATGATTAACATAGTACCTGATCGCTCTCTGTTGCTGGAATACTTCCAGAGATTCGACTTTCTTAGCATTGCGGGCTACATATATCACCTAGGGAGCTTCGTTGAGTGGATTAAAGAAGACGTAGGTGACCCCGCTATCAGCTTCTAGTTACAGCTACTTATCATTATTTTGCAGTCACCTCCGGAACTTTGGAAAGAAGGCCTTATTGAACCTTATCCGCTCAGCATGCTCGATGCATATAATGTTCGTGTAGACAAAGATGCATACTATATCGGCTCCGATCGTGAAGGGCTTGTGCCCGGTGTCAAAATTAGGTGTTGTCTGCAGTCAGAAATACGTATTCGGAATGGCCGTAGAGTCGATTGCGAATTCTGCGTAAGCAAAAAATCTTCATCTAGTCTCAAAGTTCCGCTCTAATCCAATCCGTTATAGAAAAAAAGTCCTGTTGGGTCTGTATATCGCATGCTACGAGAATTTCGCGCAACGCAGGAACACTGCCCATACTCTTACGTTCTAGTCCTGGGAAAGGGGGTAGACAGATGTATCATCATCAAGTGCACGGCCGATGAGGGCGATCTGACCTATGTCATTCCGTACTCCTGGGAACACTCCGATGACCGTTAATAGGGTTCAAGATTAAATATCGAGTGTCCACAAATATAAAGTATTGCTACGGGAGTGTTTCTAACCCCTTATCCAAGGACGGGGGAATACAAGTAGTAATCAGACATTCGAAGGAACCGAACCTGGGATCGTCACCCTCGTCGGTTGCGGGGCCACTTCCGACCCCGAAGGCTCGGGAGCTGGGGCTGATATAGGAGAAATGTCGCTCGTAGCGGAAGACATGGGAGTATCGGAACCAGGGAGGGTTATGGCTTCCGTAGGAGCAGTATCTGGGACCGTTACCCTTGTGGGAGCTGTGGCCGCCTCCGACCCGGAACTTCCAGGCGTAGAGGTTGGTGCAGGAGGGATATCGCTCGTAGCGGAAGGCACGGTGGTATCGAAACCATCGAAGGTAATGGTTTCCGTAGGAATGGAATCTGGGAGCGTTTCCCCTGTCGGTTCTGGAACCTCTTCCGATCCTGAAGTCTCGGCCGTAGGTGTTGATATAAGAGAATCATCGCTGGTAGTGGAAGCCGTGGGAGTATCGGGACCGGGGAAGGTTATGGTTTCCCTAGCGGACGAAAGAGCAATGGTTGCGTTATCTGGTGGGCAACCCTGCACGTCGCAGGCCGGAGTTGAGAATTCAATGGCAGTGGTAAACGTCCCTGTGGGAATGCCTGGGGATTCCACCGAGGATTCAATACTGGAGACGATCGGTGAGGCGGGTGTAGATGTCCTTGTGAAAGGAGTGAATGAGGTGTTGGACGCAGGTGCTGCTGGGGTATCGCTGGGCAGGGCGGTGGTAGCCGGGGTAGGGGTGACTGAAACAGAATTTTCCTGACGTTTGGCAAACTGAAGCAGGTGAGTATGGTGTCGTTGAAGTATGGGTTCTGAAGTGACTTACCCCCGCGACTGGTCCAGCCGGAACGAGAGGAAGCCATGCAGCGATCAATGTTGCAGTGACGAAAACTCTGAAATATCCGTTCATGGTGTCTATGGAGGGATGGCACCGGTGTGGTCTGTGAGTGTTTGAAGTATTGAGCTTTGTACCCTCTTTTATAGGCGAGGTTTGGGCTCGTACGAGAGTCAGATCAAAGCAACATTCTTGATAAGCCGCAGGTATCTGCCCCAGCATGTATTACATCTCTCCAATCTAAGACTCGAAACACACCATCATACGGCGTTAGTAAAAGGTGACGCCGAATTGCACCTTTTCTCCACGCCTATGAGCATTGGTGACTCAAGAGTAGTAAGGGATGCGCCAAATATGCAGCTCAAGCGGTTAGACACAACTGCTGCATTCCCAGTCAACTGCTGATGCAGTAACATTCACTGTGAACATCTTTTAATGCTGTGGAGAAGATGTCACGCTCGTTCCAACCGCAGCAGGTCCAGGTAGGATTAGAGTAGATGCGATGATTTGCTGTGAAGCACGTTCCACTCACAGCACCCAAGACACCGAGGAACGGATGGTGCTTCACAGCAGTAGTCGTTATGCTATGGAAACAGTGCTATTAGCGATATTCTCGGCCTAAATCGCAAGGCGTTGGAGTCGAGGTATTTCAGGACAGAACTGGCGTTGTTAGGAGGAACATTAGTTGGTGATGATTTCAATAGGAGCAACTAACACGGCCAGATAATCTGAGCTTGAGATACCATCTGCTTGAAGAACTGTAGTGAGCAATCAATGCTAGCGATTACCGCGTGCACAGTGTGAGGTAAACAAGGCCGCCCATGGCAGTGGACGAAGCAAGGTAGGCGTGGGCATGCGCGGCCGACCAATGTGCAATTCATCCAAGTGATCGGATGCTGCCCGGCTGAACCCGTTTGAGCTGATACTGACAAGAAAGAGCTTCAACAGTTGATGAGCATTGGGACATTCTGATGACCTTCAGGGAGCTGTTAAGACCAGCCTGAGGTCCATCCAATGAACTCGTGGGCATTGGCTTACTGATATATTCGGAACAGTCAGGTATATTATTTGCCGCACAACCGGAATGTGGCATCTCGGATTCCAGAACCAGATACTTGACAGAGTCGCATTGACCAGTACTGTAGGTCATTGTATCTGGCGATGGCATATATGGAGAAAGACCTGGAAGTCCGGTGCCGAGAGAAGGATAAAGTCGGAGGGATGGTCCCAGATTGGGTTTATTGTTTTGATTCTAACTTTGTCCGTGACTCCTTGGCAGGTCTATAAGAGTATGTAGGAATGGAAGTATGGTCCAAGACCGAGTAGTTAAGCTCTCCAGCTCCCAGAATTTCCCGTGCCCTCAGTGTTCGGGAGTATTGATGAACCATTGAAGCTTGACACAAGATGAAAAGAAGCCGGGAGAACAGCGGAGAGGCATGCTGGCTGTCATGTAATGAAGTCCCTTAAGCGAGTGGCAAATATAGATACGGAGAGACACTTAACTCTTTGCCTTGAGGGCCCTACGCATTTGGCAGGTCTGAGCCATGCTATTGGGGATATAGAGCACGCTGATTATTGTTGTTCCACTAGACATCAATCATAACGAGGTCATGGGCGGCGTTGCTTCGCACCCTGCTTTCCTCACCTTCATGATATAATAATCAAGGCGTGGTTTTTTCACTGTAATCCTGATGTCTTAGTAGAAACTGTTTTACCATTCAAAAAACACTCCTGGCCCTCTCTGCTCTCCAATCAACGGATCGAAATGAGCAACTTACAGCACATCTTGCGACGAAGACCTCTTATTTAACTGTAATATTGTGCTTGTTTGAGCCCCCATGTTGTATCATCTACGTCTACAAGATCATTAACAATGGCTTTGGTGATTGATTAATCACGGAAGTAAAGCTCTTGCAAGTGACGGGGTGATCATTGTTGGGTAATCATCCCGAAAGAATTTTATTATCCATTCTGCAAGTCTGGTTCGGGTCTGATTAACCAGAAATCCCCGGTTGCCAGAACCCACAAGGGAAAGCCTCTATGAGGATTGGCCAATAACACAGAGCACAAAGTACACTGAGCCTTTATCAATGAAAATTCAATATCCCATGTCCTCCGGTGTAGATTTCCGCCAGTCAGGCAGTTGAAATCACCCCATAACCCGAACAGGTTACTCCCTACTTCGAGCTTCATGTGGCTTTATGAACACACTTTGTGAGTCGTGTTCATAGCATGTGAAACGTGTTTCTTCATCAGTTGGTTGTCTTCTATCTCATGTGTATTGTAAAACATATATGTCATACATCATAACATACATCAGTTGGACGATGTAATTTGGTAGATCCAAACAGTCAAAAGATTATCTTACAGATGCACCTCACTGCCCAGCTTCTGGACTGCTAATCAAATACCGAATGCCGTTGCATGGCGGTATCACTGATAGGCAGACTCAAAAGAGTTCGGGAATGCTTTTTGGGATGTTGTAGTCAACACGAGGTCTTCAAGTTGAAACTGAGAACCAAAAGTTACCCGATATTAGGAGAGTATCAACGTTATTTGAAGCACCCGTTTCACCAGAACCGTCGATAACAAGGTACAAAGGATGCATCAAACGCAACTAAAAACAATTCCTTTGCGGGAAACTTGATGAAGGTTGGGTAGGTGACATATTAAGCACCAATGAAGACAGGCTCAGAGCTTTGCCGTTCACAACCTAGGCCAAACTTTGGGAGTCTAATCATAGGTAGAGGAAGCGCAGGCTGTGGGGCAAGATGCGGGAATAGGAGGACCGAAGTCTCTTCCAGGGATGGGAGGAGTAGTCGCAGCGGTAGGAAATCGTTTGGCGGGCTGAAATCATCGAGTATCATCGTATTATCATGACTCAGAGATCCTGAATAACTTATCGCTGCAGCTGGTCCAGACAGTGTGAAAGGAAGCCAGGCTGTGATCACCACCGCAGGAGTGATGAAGGTTTTGAAGTATCCGTTCATAGTATCTGTTGAGTGATTCGAGGGCTGAGCTTCACACCCCCCTTTTATAAGCCTGTAGGCTAGCGTAATATTTTAATAATATAAGATGAAGGTCATGTCGAACTGTGTTCTCGACAGGAAGGGACTGGCACCACCACTCCCGTCTCCCACCTGGGTCCTGGAAACCGAGCGAAATATTATGATCATTGCTATGATCATTGATAAATGGTTGCTAAAAAGTGACATTCAAAAGCATCTAATCTCCGCTTCGGTGGACTTCATAGTGCTCTGGAACTGAAGGCGAGAGATATACGGCCCAAACGTTTTTAGCCACCGTTGCATTCGGCCAGTCAAGTACTGATGGATCACGCTAATTGTAGGATTCAAGAAGGTCGAATCACATCATTCCGAACTGTCCATCAGTCAGGTAAAAGTCAAGTGCAAATGCAATGATCTACGGGGGGGTGGGGGTGGCAACATCTACTCGGGAAGTTCATAATGGCTAGGACATTAAGGTGCAGATGGCACACAGATGGCACATCAGCAAAGCAGTCATGGTATCAGTGGAGCCAAGCTTTAAACATGAAGCGCATCACTCTCAGCGAAGCATTCATGTAAAGGGTATTCACGAGAGTAGCTGACATGCTCTGACAAGAACATAGGCGTGCTTAGCTAGAACGTCTTGAGACCTGCTTACGATCATTAAACCAAATATCTTGCTATTTGCCACCAGAATCCTAGCTACGCCTCTAATGTGCTATTTACTGAAGTCCGTTTGAGTGCTCAATGTCCATGAGGTATTATACAAGTATGTACACTATTTTTACATCGCAGGTATATTAAACTCATATCCCGCAATTATTTCTTCAACACCTTCAACAGTGCATTGACACCTTCCAAACCAAATCCATCAGGTGGGTAACAAACATACATAGGCTCATGCTCCGAATCGAATTTTTGCTATGAAAATGAAGATAGGAGATGAGAGCCTGTTTCCAAGAGTACGAGGAGAGTAAATACATACCCGAAATGTACCTCGATTGATAAGATTTGCGGTGCTGGTGACCTTTCCATAGGTCTTGCTCAAGGCAGTCACCTTCCATCCTCCGAGGTTGTGTACCGGTTCTAGTTCCTCTGAAGCGCTAATACCAAATGTAACCTTGATGCGATTGTGCGTACGGTCGTGATGGTTTTGATCGGCTCCGTTTTGGTTCTGGTCATGGCTAGAGGTGTCCTCTCTTCCCATCTCCTCGTAGAGGTCCTTGACAGCGTAGTAGATAAGCGCCTCGGATGTACCTTTCGGCGCTTCGGGGAACGAGATGGCGTTCTTGATCTGCCATGATCTGCCTCCATGTACCGGAGTGAGAATAAGGAAACCAACGGCTTTCCCGTCTTGCCGGGCGACCCAATAACGTCTATGGTCTGCATCCAGCCAAGGTTGGAGTGTACTCTGTCAACTGTGTCAAGTTTCCACTTCTAGGTAGAGGAAAATTGCGAATTAAGCTTACCGAGGCGATCTGGATTCCACTTTTACTCTCCTTCCACCGTTCGATGCCTTCTTCAATCGCCCTCTTATGCTCCTCCGGCCACCCCTTCACTCCGCCGCGAATCTGCTCCACTTGTACACCGTACTTCTCTGCTCTGTTAAGGTTCTTCTTAAGATCCTTGACTGCGTGGACACCCTCCTTTCCTTTACTCTTGGGACTCGTCAAGTCGAACAAGTGCTCAGGGTCGATCATGTCTTCATAAATGCACGACACAACACTCCAACCAAATTCGTCGCTACCGAGCACTTCCTCGAGGTCATGATCGACACACGCCCAAACAGGGCGGAGGTTCATGGAATCGACGTAGTTTATGAATGCGCGCGCTGTTGGTAGTAGAGCTTTGGGCGAGGAGACTAAGGGGTTACCCCATGCAAAGACATACGGATCTAAGATGACCACGTTAAAGCTCAAGGACACCGTTGGGTTTATTCAGATGGTCAATAGACATGCCTTGTTGCATGTAGCCTTGCACAGGCTTAAATTCCGATTCGGGTATCTCTTCGGTAGGTCTCCAGATCTTGTACCGCTCGAACTCGAGCCAAGACGTAGCGCTCGACGAGCCGTGCTTGGCGATGAGATCTGCGATCGTAGACTTGTCAAAGGTGTCAGGGTTAACACTGTTCGACATCGTTTGTTATGAAAATGTGGTGGTGTTGTAAACGAAGGTGAGGGAGAGGACAAAGAGCAGTTGATTTGTGAGGTTACCTTCCCCCTTTCGAGGTGGCTATCTTATACCAAAGGGGCGTATCCTGGGGCCTTGTGGAGAAACGTGCCGTGGATTGGAAGTCGGGATGGGTGGATAAGTTTCCGGTTGTGGAGAAGATACGAGAAGACTCTGATTAACATATGTTCGCGTTTATGAACTCACTCGCCCGTCATGGATGAGATTACGTTTCCACAAGAATCCAATGACAAGCACCTTGAGTTGTATTTGAAAATATCTCCGGCCAGAATTTGACGGCGTTCACTTTAACCAAGGGCAGTGTAGTAAATGACGTCATTTCAAGGAGGAGTGGAGGCCATCAGCCTCCGAAATAAATAGGACCAAGTAAGGTGCGCGGAGCCGGAAGTGGTGATGTGGTACGAGCACTCAAGGATGAAGGTAGTCGGAGAGTGACCATGGAAAGGTGTATTGTGACATTATAATCCAACACGTAATATACAACGAACGGGTTTGTCGGCGAAAGAATACCGATAAATGTCTAGAGAGCAGTTCCACGCTCGAAGCTTGCGCGGATTTCGGCAGTGTACTTGTCGTAGTACCGAGAAATCTGAGGATGGCAATGCGTCAATAAGTTGTATGGTGTGTATTCAGGTAGAAACTCACCTTTTTGTTGAATACCCGATTCTGTTCGTTGATGTATGTAATGTCGCCCTCGGCTTCGTTGAGGCGTTTCCGCGAAAATTTGCCGCGTTTGTCGATACTGAAAGGATGTTAGGATGCTAGACAACGAGGACAGGAGGTGTACAGGGACATACTCTTTGTTGATTTTGCTGACTACACGGTCAATGGCCTCCTCGCTTGGTTTGTCATCACCATATATGAGTGTTGAGGCATCCCTGTATAGGTTGTCATGCGCGAGCCGTTGCTCAACCGAGCCCATTGCCTAAGAACGTTGGTCAGATTATTGAAAGAGTCGCAATGGTCGGTCACCGTACCTGTACTGCAGAAGAACTACTAGATGCGTCGAAGGCAGTCAAAGCTCCACCTGTGGCTAGGGCTTTCTGCCGGTTGTAGGCCTCGAGGTCGGGTTGAAGGAGGTCCAAATCCTTCTTGTATTTCCGGCGTGCGGCATGAGCATCATCTGGGAATACGGTCAACATCCAAAACCACACGAAGGGAAACAATGGGCACTCACCATGGAACTCGAAATCTGCTCTCCGCCGTTTCCGTGCCAACTTCTTCTCCCAGTTGTCGTTATCCTCGACAGTCCACTCCCAGTTCTTCTTGCGCTCAACATCCTCTCCACGCTCCTCCGCATCAGCCTTCAACCGCAATGTCTCTGCAAGCTTTCGTTGCCGTTCTAGCCTTGCAATCTCCCTCGCATTCAGCTTGGCCTTGGCACTTTCCTCTATTAGAGATTGACGATTGGCTTTTGCTGAAGCAGCCTGTATCAAAGAAAACAAACGACTTTTGATGAGCAGGTTTTGTCTGGGTCGCTTTGTTGCAGAGGGAGTAGACTGAAAACATACAAATTTCTTTCGTAGCTGCGCCAGCTTGGCCTCACGTTCCTGCAAAGTTAACTTCTTGCCCTCGCTTCCTTCCCTGCTTTCTGGACTCTTTTGGTCTGATTCAGGTGTTCCTTCAGAGCCATCTACGGCAGCTTCTTCAACTCCGGCCATTTGTTCGACAAAATCTCCTGTAGCATGGGCTACATCCTTCGCAGCTTCGACGGTCTTCCCTGGTGCCTGCGCTACTGCGTGCTCGGCGCCTTCAACTGCACGATCTACGGTGTCGACTATATTTTCTGTTGTTGATTCTTGATTTGACGACATGATAGAGGTAAGAAGAATGAGAGGCTGGGAAGGGTGAAGATGTAGATAGATTTCAAAGTCACTATGGTTGGTGAATGCGGTGAGGGAATTTCCCACGATTTCTCTAGGAATGGAATGGCTATCCGGGATTTCACATACCGAATAACTCAACGTTTGACCAGTAGAGGGCTCAGTCCAACATTCACAATGTTCAGTATACATCAAAGCTAGAATCCCATGTGCAATTAGAATATTTTTGTACTTTGCATTCTATGTACAGATCGAAAAGCCCAGGTTTAGGAGAACAAAACTTGACTTTGCTAAGTATTGGGAATAGCCTGTGAAGAGAGAGGAGTTAGATTCAAGTTTAGTTACAGAAGTGGGAGCAAAATGGAAGAGTCAGTATTGCAGAAGTTGGGTCAGCAAAGGGATCACTCCCTAAGACTGTTGAGCTTGATAATGTGAATTTTTGTTCATCAGGCGATAGAGATAAAACAAGTAAAGATGGGGGGATGTGATACTCACCAATCTCACCACTTCGCGGGTGGGCAGACAACAATTAGGCACACAAGATGGTTTGAAGCTCGAAGAAAGATTTTTTCAGATTTGTTCCCCCTTCACGAGAGTTGAATCTCCGCTCAAAAACTATCTGCCGGCAGCTCGGCAGCTCCTGCATAGTGACGGCATCAACTGTGATCAAGAGCGCGCTGTTCTACATCACCCTCTGTTGGACAGATACCACAACTCGCCGTCACCGTGTACCTAGAGTGTTATGTCCACTCCCACAAACCAAGCAGCACCAGCCAAATCAAAGTCGAAGAAGTCCAAGGACAAGGACAAAGACCGGGAACGCAAGGAAAAAGTGCAGCTGCCAGGTGAACGCCTCAAGATTGTTGTCCGCAGACTACCACCCAACTTGCCTGAGGATATATTCTGGCAGAGTGTGTCAAACTGGGTCACTGATGAAACTGTTACCTGGAAGGCGTACTTCCCTGGAAAGCCGAAGAAACGGTATGATCTATACCCTGTATCACAGAAGTCAAGCGGTTGACTCGTGCAGAGTAAACAAAGAGAATATACCATCGCGCGCATACATCGCTTTCAAGAATATGGAACAGTTATTGATCTTCGGTCGTGAATATGATGGCCACAAATTTGTGGACAAAGCAGGTATGAGTCGTAGTGGATGTATGCGCACATATTTTCATTTATTGGTCCAGGGAACGAATCGTATGCCATTGTAGAGTATGCTCCCTACCAGAAAATCCCCGGAGAGAAGAAGAAACCTGATTCTCGCCATGCAACAATCGAGAAAGGTTTGACGCACGGCTATTTAACGTGAGACTATCCTGAATCGTCAACACAGATGAGGATTACATTTCATTCATCGAATCATTGAATGCAGCCTCGAACGCAGAAACCGTTTCGATCGAAGCCCTCAGTGCGTTTCGATACACTGCCGCCTTCAAAATGAGTGACCATCCTGACCGACCATTCACAGTTGCGTCTACGCGGCCCGCTTCCCCACCCAAGACGACACCTCTCCTCGAGGCCCTCAAGGCTGAGAAACAGGCGCAGAAGGATAAAGAAGCCATCATACGTAACCACGCTCACTACAAAGAGTTGATGAACGCCTCTACATCTGGCGCCCTCAGAAAAGAAGAGAAGAGGAAAGCGGCTCCTCAGACGGGCGGAAAGAAGGGCAAGAAAGCTGCTGCACCACCGGCCCCTCCCAAGCAGATCCAGATCCAGGCAAAACCCAGTAATAGTGGCGGATCGGCTCAGAATGCAAATGTGGCTGCTCCCCAACCCAGCAAACCCCAACCCCCACCCTCTCGTCCAAGTCGTAGTGCCAAACACGCTGCAAAAGCTGCCAAGGAAGCGAACGCGACTCCAGCTTTAGCACCAAAAGACGCCCCACAGCCATCCGCCGACCGTGTCCCTGATGCCACGGTACCAGCTCCTCCCCCAGTCCAAGACACTACTACCCCTACTCCCGCCCCTGCAGGTGCTCCTGCGAAACGCGGTAGACCAGTCCTTGGGCTGGGATCAAGGCACTTTGAAGCGGCATTGAGTGGTGTCGTCACAGGTGAACGGAAGCGACGAGACAAAGGCAAAGAATCCACAACAGTCGCTCCTTCCGCCTCTGCCTCTCCGGCGACACCTCAAGAGAACACCGCTCAAGAGAAACCTGCTTCACCCACGTCACCTAGGAGGCCGCGTCATCGTAAGGATGCGGTCGCAAACGGCACCCCAAGTGCTGCGACTAGCGCTGGGCCCGACGCAAATGGTGCAAGCGTGCTTGCGGTCCCTGTTACGGCTCAAGCCGATGGCGGAGGGCCTCCACCTCATACCAACGGTGGTGGTCGTGGTGGTAGGCGTGGAAGAGGGAGAGGAAGAGGCGGACCACCAAGAGTTGGCTGATAAGTCGAGTGATGTTAACCGTTTCACATGGTGAGTTCCTCAGTGCGATTGATTGGATGGTTATCTGATTTAGTTGGATTGTTCGACTTCAACAGGTTGATCCTGTATCTGCGATGATCCACTGATCCACCCGGATGGAAGCTTGCTTGCCGGTACGGTGTCCCCTTGCGACTCGACACCTTGCTATTACCAGGCGGGCTCTCTGACCCCTTATGACGTGGCTATACGAATTCGTGCCCATACATCTTAGGTGAGAACGCCTCGGAAGAACGCTTCGCTTGAAGACGCTGTCGGAACATTTAATGGTTTTGGTGAATCAAGGGAAGAGTGCCGCGCTTTAGGTTCTTGCTACCGCATGTACCTCCAGCGTTTCTAGCAATGAAATTTCTTGGAATAATTGTGGTGTCTAATATTCCTAGGATCGGTAGTTTTGCTCATCCTCGAGTTCACGCGTTGCACTCGGTGACGTCTTCATTTGTATATCAATCTAGGTCCACTGGGTTATGGTGAGGGTGTGGAACCGGAGGTGTCGAAAGCGGACCTGACCTGGCTATCACTCACTGGGCGATGTCAAACTGACTTTAAGCCGCCAGGATCGGAGATGGATTACAGTCGACCCTATCACAGCCCATAGCACTTTGTCCCATGTCCGACCTATGGGGTATGGATTAGAAGAGAGGACTAAAGCATGAAAAACCTCACTCTGTCCGGGGTATGAGTTACGGCAGGCATGGGTTATGACGCAGTTAGCTGTTTGACTCGTAAATATGACGGTATTACGACGGACTGAACCCAGAATAATACATTGGACGCCCATAGATTTAGTGCCAACCCAGTGCCCCTACGAATAGATAAGAACACGTTTCATGGCCGCGTAAGATGGGTAACCACGAAACCCGGTTGTCCCAATGCCCTCATGTTCTTGGGGTTACTCGGGGGATGCAGTTCGCTGTCGATACCAGAGGATGGGTTCCACCCCGCATTGTTGGTCCTGCGGCGCTGTCGAATAGGAAAGCGACGGGGTATGGCTTAGTCCCCGTGCTTCTGTTGCGTATATTTGCATATCAAGGGAAACCGGATTCCTGGGTGGTCTCTATTCCTTGTTGCCACGACCGTGGTAGCAATTTTATCTCTCGAGCATAGACCATCGACTGGAACTTTCTTAAAACAGCGATCATAGTTTCTGTGGCTAAGAAGGCTGGTGTTCGTTCATTCACGCCACCAGGTTTGATGCTGCCCATCTGTCAATTACACCACAACGGTCAACTTGCATCGAATGGGTTACCGCGTGTCGGGTTCGTTTCCATATGCTTCTAGCGGCTGGGGCTGAATAGTGTGAGCTACCTTAGATAGAAAAGCCACCTTGAATGATAAGGTTTGATTATGCTTTAAAGGCGCTCGCAGGGGCTGAATGTCCAGTAGTGGACCCTGCCGTTATCGGGACAGCATTGCATACCGCCTCCATCACAGGGCGGTCGAATTTGCTGATGTTCACTCACAGATATGAGAAATCTAATCTCCATTACATAGCGTTTGGGCAAGATGTTGATATCATCAAGTGATTGATCTCGGGATCTCGGCGCTCCTCGATGAACGCAAGGCACATGATTGTACCATACGCCCGGCAAGACTTCGACCAAGCTCGTAGGTATAAACAATACTCGGCGCGCCCTAACAAAGTTCTTATTGCGTGATGCAAGATGTATCTAATTATAATTCAGAGGCATATATAACATCCTATTACTAGGGCACTCGCTGAAGTCCTAACCCCTGTTACAACCCCCGAAAGCTGGCTCCGGAATGAGCGCACTCGAACAGGCCATCAAAGGGCTCCAAGTGCTTCAAGATTCCAAGGCAAGTTGCTTGTAATCCCTCAAAGGCTCGATCTGATCCTAAAACTGATATCCCAGAATGTGGATGGTATGTAAGCCTCAGCGATTGTGCGTGAGTCCATTGTTGACCTACTATTATCGCAGCTTCTGTAGTGGCAATATATGTTAGTGAATCGGTGCTCGCTACCATACTTCCCTCAACGACGAGCATTGCAGGTGTATGATTACTTCCTCACATTTAATGAGGAAATCAGCCTAGTCTGGTTTTCAAAGTGGTCCATAGTCAAAGTGGCGTTCCTTCTGAATCGATATTTGGTGATACCCGGAATCATTCTGCAAGAGTTCGGTGTGTGATAGTGTGATCTTGTGCGAATCCGTAACTCACTCGAGACGCTGTTCAGTGTCGGGGAATTTTGGCTGGCGTGGATCGGAAGCGAACTGTAGAGTTGTGTTGGAGGTGCTGGTTGGTGAGTCCCCCGGCTCTCGAGCTTTCTTCGTACGTTTTAACACACTCTCTAGCTTTGATGATTGTCGGAGTGCATATTTCTGAAGGTACGTCGTTCCCTTCAATGATAACAGCTGAGTAATTCTCAAGTAACAACGCCGTCCAGCGATTCTTTGCCTTCGGTTCTGGCTGATGTGGAACAACAACAAGAAGTTGATTGCTGCAACATTGGTCACTTTCATGGGGACAGGAACGTACTTTCTCTACTTCGGGGAGAAGAGAACGTTGGAGGGAAAGTGTAAGATATATTTCCATCTTCCGTTTGATGTGCCTGGCCTTCACAATTCCTACAGTCGCCGATTCGCCGATGCCTGGCTGCGCCTTTATCCAGGCAAAATCAAATGTATACGTTGACTTGGTAGTCAGCTTGTTATACGATCTAAGTAAGCGAACGTGCCTTCGTTGCTACTTGACGGATGATGATCAAGACTAGCAATGCTTACCCTCACACTGATACCAGCAATACGGCTCTGTAAGTGTTTTAATCGCCGTAATTATTGTTTAGGCTCCGTTTCCCTAATCTGTGGTGCTCTATAAGTCAGGTCGCAGACTTACTTCCTTCGTGGTTCTCTTATCAAACGAATGTATCGTGAAGGTGGGGTTAGGTGTTCTTCAGCCTCTAAGATGTTCTAACTCGTCATAGGCTTGCAATACTACGTTTTCACTGTTTGTATGTCCCTCATCTTTCATGGCACCACGTGATGGTTCTGACAGTAAACTGCTACCAAGTTTGGTCGGCCGGAGCACTTTTTCTGTCCATTAAATCTGTAAGTGATAGCCTCGATGTAGATGTAGATTCTGCGATGCTCAAATCACTATTCATGCAGCCAGAGAATGCCCTCACAATAGCACCGTCAGTTTCAAATTTTTCGCACATTATTTGTTGATATGCTGATAGTCGGCGACCATCAGCTTGACTCGTGTCACTCGCTCCGTTTTGGCGACTCGGATGGTACTACACATACGCCAGATGTATCAAAGGGGCTCATACATTACATGGACACCTTCAGTACCTTCTCATCGGCACACATCATTGTAGATATGCACCCCCGCCTTGTTTTTCTATTTTAGATGAGTATGGGTTGGATTTCACGGTTCCATACTTCCTCAATTCGGTGTCAGACTGAGTTATTTAAAACTGTATCATTGAATAAAGTGTATGATGGAGGAAGATTTGAAGGGCTATATTTGGTTGGCTTTTCGAGTGGATGTGTACATTGAGAAGTACATGAATAACTTTTTGTCTCTCGGCTGGTCCTATGGTCAATTGGTTTATCCCAGTCACTAGTCTAAATATTCATCAGGACGACAAGTTTTTCTATGGAAATGACAAGGCGGGAACTTGCTGGCATCTGACTGCATGACTTTCGTAGTCCTTGACTCTCGTGCGGGTGCGCGAGTCTTTGAGGCACGTTGCAGCGGGGCAGTCCTGGGCTCGTTGCGTATGCATGTAAATGCATGAGGTGGTGGTTAATACGTGGATGGTATCTGTACATTGTGATGGCAACATTGTAGTGCCAGTCGACTTCAAGGAAGCTAAATGGCCTCAAGGTTGACAAGGGAAGGAGTCTGCATCCGAACGCATTAGTGGCTGACGAAGTTTCGCTAGAACTTCGAGCCAACGTCCGCTGACATAAGAGCATCCGGGGTGCTGGGAAGGAGTCTACACAGCTGTAATCTCCAGCTTTGTCTGTCGCAATACAAAGCCGTGCTTTGTGGCTTTCCTCCGACACCTATGGTTGCATGCCGTCCTGATGTAAGTTTGAACCTGAGAACTTGCACTTCTCTCACATTCTTATTTACTCATTCCTTGCTTGGCAAGGGTTCCTTCCCTACTTTTGCATAATTCCATCTATCCGCCCATCGCGTACACAAGTACAAGTAGTCTTTTATCTTATCTCTGACCCCATGGCCGGTGGCCGTAATAAAACACCGCCAATTTGGAGACGAAGCCAACACTTCTAGTTTCAATGCTCGTGAAACTCATCCATTTCAGAGGCATGCGGATTCGGATTCTGAAAGTGAATTTCGGGATTGACCATCTATGCAATGCGCGTTGGGAGTGAGTATGGATGTGTGAACCTTAAAAAATATGCCCAGCTGCATTGCTGCAGCCGTCTTCGTCTTAGCCTCTGCACCACTTGCTACTGGGCTTCCATACATCTGGGTCAACGCGCTTGTGGTCCCGAATAGACGAGGATCCGAGAGAACAGGGACTTGGCACGCACCCAGTTTCAGGTATATCTTGGCCTCAACTGGGCCACAGTGCATGCACGCTCGCACAAGAACTGGAATACACAGGGTACATACGAGCTTTTTATAATGTGTGGATAAAATATGCTGTAATCTACATGGACCACCACTTGCCAAATATGGTTTGCGAGTGTCGATGGACGCCCAATGGATATTCGCGTCGTATCGTTTGTTGAGTCGCGAATACATCCTGGGTGAATGGTGTGGATTGGTCGGAGATGTCGGTAGGCGGATGCGTGGGAGGAGGATAACGGACGCGTGCCGCCATCTGGTCTCCACAATACCGCAACTAGAAATCGGTACTTTGAGTCACTTCTTTCCACTCCTCAATATTCAAAACAGCCTTTTCCAATTCTTCCTTGACCTGCTCATAGCAGTCCTTCCCCAACAACAGGAACCTCGGAAACTCTTTGCCCTTCGCAGACCCTTCGCCTCGCACAAGATCAACTATGATCTCAGCCCCTTTCTGGGGATCTCCTGGTTGTTTCCCGTGGTATGCTAGCAACGAGTGTGAGGATATCGCATGAATTACACAAACGCAGAGGACGGACCTCGTACAATTGCCTCCGCCTGTTCTAGTAGAGGCCGATAGTCCTCAATGCCCAGAGCCCAAGTTCCCATATTATTTGGCCCCAGAACCTCGGTGCGGAAGAATCCAAAATCAATGCAGGTGCTGCGTAAACCCAGTGGCGCGATTTCATCATGGAGCGCCGTTGACAGGCCTAAACATGGTCATGTGAAGCTGTTGAATTAATTGGGAGGACATGTTGCATACTGCGTAGAGCGAACTTCGTTGCGGAGTAGAGTCCAGAGCCTGCGATAGGCTTCCAACTGCCGAGTGAGCCGATGAATACCACAGTTCCCGTTTTTCGTTCGCGCATGTACGGAAGGAAAGCCCGAGTGACATTGAGTGCACCGAAGGTATTTGTAGTGAACTGGTGGAGAGTTTCTTCGGGACTGACAGAATATAGATCAGCACAAGAAGCGTCGTATACTCTCCAAGGGCCTCACGTCCTGTCTTCGATAGCACCAGCAAGAAGGTATCCTACACAAGTCCTCAGAAGAACGCACGTGAACCAAAATTTAAAGGACCTGCCGGCATTGTTCACTAGCACGTCTATCTTTCCATAGATGGCCACAGCCTGGGCGGCAATAGTCTTGAGGTCTTCCATGGGACCAGTGACATCAAGTTCCAATGTTTCTGCTCCTCGCCGTTTAAGGTCATCGAGCTGAGAAAAGGACCGTGCACGAGCCGTTGCTATAACTTTATCGCCACGGTTTAGAGCGGCGATGGCCAGGCAACGCCCTATCCCGGCCCTGGGAGTGGAAAATCAGTATTGTGATTGAGAGTGAATGTAGATGATTAAGGCGATGGCTTTGGTACTCAACGCTCAGCACTCACGAGGTACCAGTAATCAACCAGACAAGTTGAGCGGACGAGTTAGCCATTTTTCTTTTGATTGTGCAGCCGAAAATTTGACTTGGTTTTGACTTACTGGGATGGCTCCCTTTTATATTTCAGTTGGGTGAGACACACCTAGGCCGTTCCAAGGAGATAGCTTAGTGAGCATGCCCAGCACACCATACTTCGCTTTCTTGGCACCGGCCGTTCATCCAATGGCTATGCATTAATCACTCGTTAAATTGCGTCTTGTTTTCGGACTTCAGTAATACAAGGACCGGGAGCAGTCAAAGGGTTTGCTCTTAATAAGCCTGCTATGTCAGGATGATCTATAATCAAGGTCTTGCTCGCCTGTTTGGATGGAATTGACCTATAAAATCGGTTTTTGAGGGCCGTTACGTCAAATCTCCACAACTTGTTTCAGGATCGTAATGATGTATCATCGGGTCAGGATGACTGAGCTGTTCTTGTGGGTTGTCATGACATACTTTCCAAGATACCGTGCTTCACCCCACCTTTGCGCCCCCCTGCTTTGCACTTTTCCCCTTCCCATTCTTATTTCCTTAGTTACAATTTCCAACTTTTTTTGTGTTCTACTTCGACGTATGGCAAGAGATACAAGTTCGGGTACTTGTCATGCCTGCCGGGGAAGCACCATCGGAGTATGGATTTACTGATGCAATCATAGCCTACTCTGGGTACTTGCAGTGTCGTTCAGGCAAGGGTGGGGTGGAGTATGGTATTGGTTATCAAGGCTACAGTCATGTGTCTTGGAGCTACAGTCAATGCTCTCTCAAGCGATAGCCCTCCCCCACGACCCCCAGCTATCAGTTATGGCAGGGTATCGGTTTTGAAAGAGGGTGTATATTATGTAATAGAATTTTCGACAAATCTATTTGACTGAAGGATGATGCAATGAACTTCCCAAGAAAAGACCCTTATGGCATTTTCAAGCTGTTAGCCAGGTGGAGGTGGTCTGTGGGAGTGAGAAAATGATTGATGAGCATCTGTTCTTGGGGGCTAGTTTGTACACATATCAATTTCACTATCTATTTGCTCTGCATTTCATACTCCCATAATGTCTTCAAAAATCTCCTGATCTGAAACCACCCTGTCAGTACAGTTTTTGTCTTCAGGATTTCAGTGCTGTTTGAGCTTATGGTTCTTTTAATCTCATATTTTGCCCATCCAATCTAGTTACTTTCAGTGTACTCAAAGTTGATAGACTGGTACTGGACTGGCACTATCAGTTTTAGGTCTCTGAATGACCTATCAGCTATTAGATACTACAGATTTTTAGACATGGGATCCAAATCCCTGCTAACCAACTCAGTCACAGCATTTGCCTATCAGTTACAGTAGATTATCAGTTTTGACAACTATTAGTTATAAGAGCATTGATAGTAGTCATATCTACTTAAATTGCACTATTGTTATGACCCTTGTTATAAACTCAGGTTGCAACTAAGGCAAAGGCTTGAGGATGAGCAAAGGGAAAAGAACAAGTTGGTAAAGCATTGGTTGCAGGACTTTACTGTCTCATAGCCCAAGCCAATGTTGTTAAGGACTAACTCTAGTGAGGGAAGCAGACCACAAGTGGATGGAGTTGGACATTCACAGACCAAGAGTAGATAAGGCCTTGGCTTCAACTTATGTATTGCATCCCTCTGGTACCATGAATGGCCTCACTTGGCTAACTACAGACTCAAGCAGATGAACAGACAGGAGTCGGATGGGAATAGGACAAGTCTGGACTGTAAGCAGACTTGTAACAGACAGGTAGGAGGAGAGAGAGAGAGTCCTAAGTTGATATTCTGACTGACTACTACAGATGGCTATAATCTTACTTATATACTGTCAGTCAGGATAAAGTCTGGAGAATAGTAACTAGGTATTATCATTCTTAACCACTCAAAGGGGAACAAAATCAGCATGTGAGTTGATATCTGTAATGGTTTCATGAGGATGAGGAGATTGTTTGCATGGCGTCCAGTCATCTGATCAGACAGGGGTAGAGGTGAAACATCAGATAAGTGGGTAAGACCTAGATAGGCAAATAATAATCATAGAAAAGAGAATAGCCATAGATAAATGGAAAGAGGAATGAAACTCAGACAGGAATTCTGATGGGGAGAAATGATGAAGAGAAATAGTATGGAAAACAATATTTCCAGAGGGAAAGTGCCTGATAGAGATGGAAAAGAGGTTAAACTGAATAGAATCCATGGAACCTGGGTTATAACCAAGGCTCTGAGAGCTTAATGGACATAAAAAGAAGTCCATAACAGTATTCCCCCCTTAGGGCTGAGCCTCTGAGGCCCAGAACTGGACTAGGTACCTGTCCTGAACTCTCTCTGTTGGATACAAAAGGACACACTGGCGGATACCATACTTCATTATTGCTTGCCATACCATGTCCCCTCAATCCTAGCAGACCCTCTACACCAACCTGACCCCTGATTCCTCAATAATGGCAGCATTTGCTGTCTTCATCTAACAATGGCAGCAAGGCCAGCTTTCCTCCACCCTGAATGATCAGCTAACAGACCTGGGTCCTAGCCAAAAATGCAGCTAGATAGAGGAAACAGAGGTAGAGAAGGCAGAATGTTAGGAGAGGAAGAGATTGAGGAAGGTGGAGAAGGAACAGAAGTGATGAGAGGAGGAGGAAGCAGAGTGGAGGAAAAGAGAGGAGGAGGAGAGGGAAGTGGAGAGGTGGAGGGCAGAGGAGGAGGCAAGGGAAGCAGAGAGGCAGAGGGTAGAGGAGGAGGTGAAGGTAGAGGCAGAGGTGAGGAGAGTAGCTAAGGGGAAGGCAAGAGCTATAGAGGTGATAGAGGCAGAGGCATCCATAGACCCAGAGGTCTAGCTCATGGACTGTCTGGCAGGGTCTTGGAGATGCCTTCCTATGAAAATGGAAGGGCAGAACACTTGCCTATGCTGCCACCAGATGGGGCTAAAATGCTTGCCTCATGAAAGTGAGTCCCACTTCCTGTTCCCAAAAGCCTGCTAACTTTGCCTCCAGAGAAAAGGATCAATTCCTGTACTGGCTATTACCAGAAGAAAGTCCAGTGTGAGTTGTATAGCTTGGAAGAGAGCTATGACTGAAATCTGTGGGGGCCCCAGCGCTCCATTCTCCATATCCTTAACCTATTCATGCAGATGGGTAAGAATATATTGGAGTCTGAAGTCAGAATAATGGAAGCCCTCCACAGTATGGTAGGTACATACGTAGAGGATAGGATTGGTAGTAAACTGACCTGAGAATCCAGTAGGTCCTCCATTACAGCCCACTAAGCAAGAAGTAGGTTACTTTATCTACAGACCTGACCATGACTCCCATAGAGGCCATCCATACCCTTACTATGGAGATTGCTGCACTCCAGAGGGTACAGCAGAAAAACAATGCTCTTTTGCAGAAGGCATTTGATATCTCAGGGAGGTCCCATGTAGATATGCAGTGGATAGGAATGACTTGGACAAGGTAGAGGAGGAGCAGTGAGAGGGAGGAGACAAGGAGGTACAGGACATAGATATGGAGGAGGGGGCAGAGATGGCCTTGGTAGAGCCAGAGAAGGTGGATGAGGAGGAAGTAGTAGGTGAGGTGACTGGCAGAGAGGACAGACTGGTGGAGACAGAGGAAGAAGAAGAGGAAGAGGAAGAGGGAGAGGAGTCTAAGGGCAGAGAGGCAGATGAGTAGCAGGTCCACCCTCTAGTAAAACACAAATTTTTTTTGGACTTTTTTATTTTAATATATTTCTTAAGTATAACACCTCCAGGTGAAAGAAGTAAGACCAGAAATCAAGGCAGAGAGTAAGGGAAGGGAAGTCAGGGACCAGGCTTGTCAGGATAGCTGGCATGAAAGTCAGCTACTAACTCTTGTGCATGTTCAAGTTTTCTAGCTGTTAGCCAACTAGATTCTTCATCTGTGCCTTCATAACTGGGCCAAATAACCTTATATAGGAGTGGACATGCCTGGCGATGCCTGTCAATCTTGGAGTCCACAATCTGCTCAATCTTGTACTTAGGCTCATCATCAATGATGACTGGAGGTAAAGGCAAAGAGACACAGTTGGAAATAGTATTGGAAGTGGAAGGCTCAAGCATAGAGACATGGAAGATGGGGTGAACAGTATATATAGAGTCAGAGAGTCAAAGGGTAAAGGAATGAGAATCAGCTTGAGCAATAATCTCATATGGGCCTAGGAACTTCTCAGACAGTTTCTTTGAAGGTCTCATAGTCTAGAAGAACTGGGCTTTGATAAAGACTTTGTTGCCAATCTTAAAGTCTAGAGCAGACTGTTAGCAGACATCAGCAGATGCCTGATAATGCTCCTGGGCTGAAGTGATTTCAGTCTTAAGGACAGAGTGTAAGTCATCAAGATCAACTACGAAGTCTCAGGCCCAGACAGACATAAGATCTCATTCAGGATAGACTGAGATAGCAGGATGGTAATTCTTGTTAGCAGAGATACCTGTAGTAATACTGGGTCCATTGTTGTAGGCAAACTCTACAATGGAAAGCAACTCAGCCCAATTGTCCTGCTGATAATTGCAATATACTGGGAGGTATTGTTCGAGCATCTGGTTGGTCTGCTCTATCTGTCTGTCGCCTTCCAGATGATACCTGGATGTGAAATGCAGCTTCATGTCTAGAGCCTTGTTAAGGACTGATACCAGTGCAGGAGGCAGACTGCAAGCAGATGGAGTCAGACATTCGCAGACCAAGGGTAGATAAGGCCTTGGCTTCAACTTATGTGTTGCACCCCTCTGGTATCATGAATAGCCTCACTTAGCCAACTATGGAACTTGAGTGGACGAATAGATAGAGAGTTGGATGAAGACAGGATGAGCCCAGATGGAAGGTGGACTTGTAGCAGACAGATAGAAGGAAGAGGGGGAGTCCTAAGTT
>JAEUWL010000346.1:0-53414 GCA_018524415.1 Podaxis rugospora
GTAGATCTTATGCTGACTTGTTGGCCCTTGCCAGCTCTGAGCCCTTTCACTGATGTTGTGGATGGTCTCCTCATCCTCATAAATACAGTCATGGATATCAACTCACATGTTGATCTTGTTCTCCTTTGAGCAGTTAAGAGTGATAGTACATAGTTGTTATTCTCTGGACTTTATCCTGGCTGACAGTATATAAGTAGAACTACAGCTGTCTGTACTGGTCAGTCAGAATATCAACTTAGGACTCTCTCTCTTCCTTCTATCCATCTGCTACAAGCCCACCTTCTATCCAGACTTGTTCTGACCCTGTCCGACTCCCTGTCTGTTCATCCACTCGAGTTCCATAGTTGGCCAAGCAAGGCTGCTCACAATACCAGAGGGGTGTAATACATAAGTTGAAGCCAAGGCCTCATCCACCCTTGGTCTGTGAATGTCCAACTCTGTCTGCTTGCAGTCCACTCCCTTCACTGGCATTAGTCCTTAACATTGCCATATCATGCATTGACTACAAGAGCCACCAACATTTGAGGAGGCACAACATTTCCTTGCCCATTTTTCTAGTATGCAATAACTTATATGAACCTTTACATTAGTTTCATGAGGACATGACACCTTAGGAGGGTGATGTTGTGATCACAATGGTTTCATCTATATTTAGAGTATACTGACTCAGCATAGTATTTCACATGTTGTTTCAGCCCCTTGATGACTCCACTCTGACTCATCTGCTTACTTACTATGACTCATACCATTACTCATCTTCTGTTTCACCTATTATTAGCTAGCCCCTCCAGTAGTATATAAACCCTAGGTAGAGCACCTGTATTCCTTACACTCTACTAACTTGTTCTTTCTCCTTTGCTCATCCTCAAGCCTTTGCCTTAGTTGTAACCTGAGTGTATAACAAAGGTCATAACAAATGTATAGATAAGACCAAGCAAATACTGCTAACAAAAACAGCTTATGAGAATTATCAGATACTGTGAAAGAAGCCTCAGACTGGTGAGATAAGCTGAAAAATGATTTTTTCAGATTTTTCCTAAGCACTTTGGTCTGGGCTGGAAAATAAATTGCATTTTTCAAGCCAAGGGCTTGATGGTTTTCCAAGAGTGAACTTTCTCCAGGATGCTCTCAATGGGATCTATCATTTGAGACTACATTCATAAATTTTAAACTCATTTGAAATAGTGTTTGAGATAGGTCATATCCAATCACAGCATACTGCTCAGGAAAGGTATGAAGGCCCAACTGGATAAGTGCTGTGATTCTTCCAAGAGCTGTGGCAAACTCTCACCACCTCAACAAGAACAGATTATTGACACAACTTACTCATAATGCCCACAATATCATGATAGGATGACGGAGGGAATACCAGTTCTAGCACTACCTCTGAACCAAATCTTGACGGGGTTGTGGACGGCGTGAATATCTGTTGTGCTGGAGATCAAGTACTCGCCTAATGGTGCTGCATGGAATAAAATGTCTCGAGCACAGCTCGGACTGACAGGCATCACTGACTACTTGAATGGGACACCAACTGACAATGGCCTTCTTCTCTATCCATCATCTCATTGATAACCACCACTCTGCTTACAAGGTATCTGCATATCAAATCCATGGAATATTAAGTTGTGCCTAATCATTTCGTGTGTCCTGTAAGTGATGTCTGAATAGAGACCAGAGTTACACTTTTTTTGAATATGCTATGAGATGGTGGCGAGGTGTCACCGTGAAGTGAATGGTTCTCGACACACGTAGGAATAACAAGTCAAGAACATCCATTCCCCCGTACCTACTACAGCTCGCTATTATATACCTGGGTGGGACGACGACTGATGTTGGGGTTGTGCTTCCGAGTGGGTATCCGAGACTCACAGGGTACTTTGTTGAAAGTGCGTGCTTTGCTTTCCGATTTGAGATATGTTGCTGAGCGTGAGTTCAGCTGCTGCGGATAGGACAAAGTTGGTGTTTGTGATCTGTTTGAAATGTGTGATTGAGTCTGAGTAGTTTTTCGATGCCGGACGTGCATTCTACTGGCCTTGGAGGAGGTTCTCGTGTGCGTTTACAGGATGCGAGTCAGGTCACGGTCGGACCGGAAATCAGGTTCGGTTTTGAACTCGAATATCCGCTTTCTTCTTACCCGCTATAGCTTGAACAAGACGCGGTGGTGTTTGGTAGATTCACGACGACAGCTACAGATCTTGCCGTTCACGTACAAACCCTATCAGACATCGGAAATCCAAAAAGTAGCGGACCTCCCAGCATATTTGGTCCAAGGAGGACAGAAGGTGGTTTATAAACTACTTAGTGTAATCGGCATCTTAAAACCTTAGCTCTCACTGACTTTCATTCGAAAGACCGCGACTGATAAAATGAAAACTTCACCTGAAGATATTGAAGTCCTACTTGTCGGTGGCAGCTCAAACATCGTCACAGACTCACTCCGAGGCGTCGGTCAAATCACGTATGCACCTACAGCAAATCCAACCTTGGAAGAAATGAGTAGGTTGGTGGAGGGTGTGAAGAGAGGCGGTGGAGAAGGTTGTGAGGGTTGAGGTTGTGCCATTAGCATATGTTGCTAATAGCGCTGTGAGGGTTAGTGTGGGAGTTGTTGGGGAGTTGGAGATGGAGGAAATGGGTGAGGATGGGGGGAGGAAGAGGAGGGAGAGATTGGGGAGGAGAGTGGTGGTGACGATGGTAGATTTGAGGGAGGGGATGGTGTTTCAGTGAGTGAGGATATTGGGGAAGGATTTAAAGTTGGGTCAGTGAATTATGAGGCGTAAGAACCGAATGTCGTCGGTGATGAGTGGATTGTGTCAGAAACAGACCTTTGTGGGTTTTGTTTGTTCGATGCCCTGGTTGGAAAGCTTATGCGAGGTTGTATAGTGTTTGTTATGGAAGGATGTGGCTCTTGGCAGCGTATGTTTATCTTACTTCTTCCGAGCTTCTTAGTACATTGATAGCCACAGGGTGGTGGAGGTTCTCCATATTCTACCTATCTCCCCTGTAGACAAATTCCGCGATGTGGTGTTATACTTCTTTTCCGCTAGACGGCCCTTTCGCTCGGGGATGTGCGTCTCTGCGCTACTCTCTCCTACGTTCTCCATGTGCTTGGTTCTTACAACTGCATTACTTAGCATTCATGGGCTCACCTTTAGTCAGCTCAGAACGTCTGAGCGACCCAAGGCATATCGTGCAAGGCACACGGGAACTAGCGAAGTATAGAGTTTGTGGCAACGTTCAGCGACGAAATTGGGGGTCGAATGGGTTGCAGGCATTGGCCATGTCAAGATATGTATTGCGGACCTTCTATTGCTCATTGGCGTTTGCGGACATCTCAAGTTAGTTACCCTGACTTACCTGCATTTGATGGGTGTCACATTTCGTTCCGAATGATTGACTGATGCGGTTTGTCTTAGCATATCCGAGGCTAGACTAGACAACTGCAGGTGCATAATGTGATTGACTACCCAGGGACTCAACATTGACACTAATTAGCGGTGTACAATCGCCCAAATGCGTATGGATTCCAACTTTCCCCGGCTCGAGAGTGATTATTGAATCGCCCTGTGTCAAGCCCCGCTCTCAGTGGCAGATGCGAGCGACTATTAGGTCACGATGTGCCTAAGTCTGGCTTGTGGATATAGTGTGTTTGTAAGGATTGAGCTGATTGGGGGTTCGGCGTTTATGAAGTTCGTGGTGGATTCACGTGGGGGTATACTTTTGGATGACGAGAAGAAGGGGATTTTCGGGAAGGTTCTGCGGGTGGTGGTTCCTATGAACCTGGCACTATGCTGTGGATACCATTACAGAATGAAGACCACTGTGCGTATCTGGAAAGTGGCTTGGAATACAGACAGTACGTTCGTTGTCTTTTTTCATTTCACAATTTGTTTTGAGGAAAACGGCCAGATCGTCGTGAGTGTTCCAGATCTTATTACCATTCGCAAACACTGGGTCTCACCTTGGAACGCCTGAACGTTCGTTGTTCCTAACACTGTTTCCATGAGCTGTGAACTAAAATGTGCTTTAGATAGAAAGAGATAGGATAAGATGGCAAGAATAATAACATAGCACGTGATGTTAATGGCTTGCGTAAATGCGAGTCAGTGGTGAACATGTCGTCTGTTTTCCACCATGATCCCCGTTTTCGGTGACGAATCCCGGCGTAGAATCAACCTCGGAGGGGCGTCTTCGACTGCGAGCGAGCGAGATGTACTGCGCCACGCGCGGAGGGAACGCGAAGAACGACGTGAACTCCGACGGCGGCAGGAGAGTGCGATCAAGCTCCAGGCGTGGTGGCGCGGAGTCAATGAGGCTCAGCGGACGCGCAGGGAGTTGCGGAAAGCGTTCGAGGCAGATCCAACGAGCCTTACAGGACTGCGTTGTCTTGTTCTTATGGGACACGACGAGGAGGCGCTCGGGCAGTGGTCATGTGCCATGAGCCGAGGTGAGTTCTACTACTACAGAGTAGCCTATGTGATCCTGATTTTGTAAAGAAAGTCTTTTTAGACCATTCGCGGGAAAGGACGCTGAGAGCTGGCTAGTGCTGCTGCGACAGGCGTCAGTCCTCATCCTGACGTCGGTTGCGCACCATCCGATGTATGTCACAATGGATTTCTGGGCAACGTCGTGCTGATCACGTCTAGGTCGTCATACGCAGTTCCGCATCTAAAAGTGTTGACTACCCTCCTGCAGCCGGGGGATGAAGGTAGAGAGACTGCATGCTCCGTCCTCGACTATCTTCTCCAGCGTAACCTCTATCCCCTCCTCGCACAGGCCATTTCTCATATCGTGAGTCCCTGCCTTCTGATCTGCTGGGATTGCTCTGACCCTCTTGTCAGCCCGTTGATTCCAAGTCAACCCCTTCATTACCGCTTCTTGTCCAACTTGCTACTGCCCCTTTGGCTGTCATTTCGCCAGATTCACCTCAATTCGTCTCGACGTTCTCATCGTTGTTCCTGAATATCCTCTCCATATCTCTCCTACCCAACCGACTACCAATCCCCTCAATTAGTTTCTTGGCATCTCACTTACCGTGGGCTCAGCTTCCACTATTGCGACCATCCATATCCGACATTGTACAATCGTTGACTCTTGAATCACGCATTCACCTCATAGCGAACATCTACATGTTCGCTTCACCCCATATCCCTCGACTCCCTTCCCAAGCCGTCGGCACCTACATCAAGTTTCTCTCCGCTCTCGTGAATAGTTTGCCTGTCAATGCACTAGATCCAGACGCAGCTGTGAAGAAGCGGACAACGCAACCTCATACTGTTCGGGACGACGGTGATTCCGATTCTGACGACGGACGAGGGATTACTGTTACCACTGTGTCCTCGTTCGGCGAAGCCCCACTACCTAAGCTAGATTCCCGAACCGCCAAGCGTCTCGGATCGATCCCCAGCGCTAATCACATCACTACTCTCTTCACCATAGCGTCTAGAAGTGATACTATTCTTCTTGACTATGTGGTATTCCTGTTATCGCTTGTTATCGTGTCGCCGTCACGGAAGGATGTTCTACTCAATACTGTTGCTGGTTTGGGGAGTGGCGGTCTCATCAGGATGTTGTATCGTCAGTATGTGCTTCGAAGCCAACTCGGGCAGCCGATTGTCAGCCTAAGTGGTGAGTTTCCTGGAGAGCCGCTGATTCATCCCATATTGAATTGCCTAGATCCCTCTAACAAGATGCATTGGCCTCCTTTAATCCTGCTCACGGACCTATACTCCCAAGCATTGCTTACTATGGGTGACGATGAATTCTTCAGTGAAACTGGTACAACGCGTAATCCTCTGACATTGGATGACTTGCGACGCTTTAGCAAGCAATTGCTTAACATTGCTGTAACGCTTTATTGGCGTGAGGAGTACACCACGCCCGGTAAACAATTGGTTACTCCTGACCTAACGTGTCCGTGGGAGACCGTCAGGGACAAGGTGACTCGCTGTCTAGTCGCGATACACGCGAGAAAGTAAGGATATATCATTCCGTGGTTATGAGTGCTCACATATGCGCATACAGTTCGAGAAAACAATTTGTACCTCATGACCATTGGCTCGTAGATTCCGAAATCGACCTCCACTCATTCGTTGAAGCAGCCATGTAAGCTCGTACATCCGCATATTGTCTCGTGTAAACTTTTAAATGACCTTGTTTTTTTTACAGCCTCGAAGACCGTCAGATGCTCTCCGAATCCGGTGTCCAAACAAACCGCCAACTCACCAAATTCCAGCTCGCACAAATCTCCCCTCGCCTCGGGATCCTCAACAACATACCCTTTGCGATCCCATTCGAGACCCGTGTTCGGATATTCCGTGAATTCGTGTATAACGATGTGATTGCCCATAGTGCCAATGGGCACAGTGGACCGTCGTCTAGGGTGTTCCCTTCGCACGGGATGCCGCTTGGGTATAAGACGAGGGTGCAGGTGCGAAGGGGGATGGTTGCGCAGGATGGGTTTGATAAGCTTGCAGAGGCAGATTTGAAGCAGCCCATTGAGATTACGTTTATTGATCAGTTTGGGCAGGAAGAGTGAGTGCCCCCTTTCTTTTGTGTTGGTTGGTGTGCTAATGTAGCGTCTCGTGTTTCTTTTCCCCCGTAGAGCGGGTATTGACGGAGGAGGAGTTTTTAAGGAGTTTTTAACGTCGCTGTGCAAGGAGGTGTTTGACACAGATCGGGGGCTTTGGTTGGCGAATAAGAAGAATGAGCTCTACCCAAACCCGCATTCGTATGCGACTGAACGTACGTTTTATTGTTGGTATCACTTACGGATGTCCGTTGACTGATTGTCTATCTGTAGCACATAGCTTGAATTGGTATCGGTTCATTGGGAGGATTTTGGGCAAGGCAATGTATGAAGGGATTCTGGTGGATGTAGCGTTTGCTGGATTCTTCCTTGCCAAGGTGCGTTTCTCGGGATATTACGCATACATACGCCCTGAAACTTGGTGTAGTGGTTGGGGAAACAAAGCTTCCTAGATGATCTCGCTTCTCTTGATCCGGAGTTGTATAATGGCCTGATCTTCTTGAAGCATTATAGTGGAAATCCGGAAGATCTTTCGTTGAATTTTACCGTTGCTGTTGATGGTGCGTCTTGTCCAGCTTCCCGACCCTAGCCTCATCCTGTATGCGAGTTGCTTATACGTCATATAAGAGTTCGGTGTGACCAAGTCTATCGATCTTATACCGAATGGCAGCGAGACCCCCGTAACGAAGGAGAACCGATTGACGTACATCTACTTGATCTCGCATTATCGGTTGAGCAAGCAGATCAAGCTGCAGAGCAATGCCTTCTTCGAGGGGTTGTCGGAGATGATTGATCCAAAATGGTTGAGGTGCGTCGGAGCCTTCCGTGTTTTAGGAATGATCATTGGTACTTATCGGATGTTAACGACGCAGGATGTTTGATCAACAGGAAGTCCAAATCCTATTAGGAGGCGTAAATACGCCGATTGACATCGAAGATTTGAAGGGGAACACGCATTATGGTGGGCTATATGATACTGCACACCCAACCATCCGGTTGTTCTGGAAGGTGAGTCATTCTTCCCGTGGTCATGCATAGCTTTGGGAGGGATTGACGGAGGATGGGTTGATGTGTAGGTCGTGAATTCCTTCACGGAGGACCAGAAACGCGCGTTGTTGCGATTCGTGACGAGTTGCAGTCGACCGCCGCTGCTTGGATTCAAGGAACTTGTTCCGAACTTCTCGATTCGGGATGCAGGATCTGATGAGCTTAGGTTGCCTACCGCAAGTACTTGCGTCAATCTGTTGAAGGTAGTGTCAACATTTCGCATCTTCAGATATTGGCTGTTCCTTACCCCGAACTATAGTTGCCGAGGTACACTACGGAAAAGACGTTGAGAGATAAATTGATACAGGCGATTACCTCTAATGCCGGTTTTGATTTGTCTTAGGTTTTGGTGTGTACTTTCCTCTCCCTGTAATACAAGCCCCTTAGTTCATACTCTCGACGGGTGATGACTATAAATAACATTGAAGAACGAGACATGAGGATGAGGGAGGTGCTAATGTACACTGGTAGCCATAGTACAAGTACAGATGCAAGGAAGCGAACACTGTCAAACATGTATTCAAGTAAAAGGGAACGGAATGGGATCAAGTATCAAAGGAAGACCTTAAGATAACCTTGGGTTTGAGAACGACTCTTCTCCTGTTGCTGCTTCCCCTACCCTCCTCAGCCACCTTGCGCAATCCGATTTCACTCGTGGACACGACTTCGTCGTCATCCCACCCTCCCCTCGCACTGCCGCCTTCGCAATCCATAACGTGGTGATCGAACACAGATCCTGGCTCGACGAGCGCCGGTTCGAGTTGAGGGTTAACGTTATCGAGAATGACGTTGAGACGGAGTGAGTGACGAGCGAGACTAGCCAGTTTCTCCCGGTTATCACTCAAGAGAGATTCGATTGTCTTATCCCTGGTAGAAGATGAAGAAGAACTTGTACTCCGAGCGTCGACAGCAGGGACAGGCCACCCGGCATACTTGAAAATTGTAATCAAACACTCATTCAAAAAGTCGACGACGCGGATAACTGTCCCAGTCGTAGGTCGCAATCGGGCCCTCGTCATTGCCTTCCACGTCTCAGATGCCGCAATGCCCTCGGCCTCGCGGATCCGAGTGTAGGTCGCGACGAGGAAATCAGAGTGGTCCCAGTGGGTCGGGTACCATGCGCTCATGACACGTGTCGCGCAGCAGATGAGGGTTGCTTGGATTGCTGTTTGGAGTGGGAAAGGGTCGTAGGAGTCGAGTGGGGCGGTTGATTGGGAGCGGACGAGGGAGAGGAGATAAGGCCCGAGAAGGGAAGTTGTTTCGTCGTCGATGAGCTCACTTGTATCGAGATTGTTGGTGCTGGATGCAGGACGAGGGATTATGCAGAGCGAGTCAGCGAGTAAGGCAGCGGTTTGGAAGATTTCGTAGTTGAGGTTCTGGAGGAGGGTGTAGACTTGGTCTGTGGGTGGCGGTCCGGAGGGATCGCGGATGATGCTGGAGGAGAGGCTGTTCAAGCCAAAGGCGTTGTTGCTCCCGCTCCCACGACCTTCTTCGTCACGCCTGGAGAGTTGGTCTCGTAACATTCGACGGGACTGCTCGCTTGCGTCATACTTGTTCCGCATGTCCCGTAATTTCTCGCGGGTGGTGGAGAGTTCCTTCTCGAGTTGGGAGATTTGGCGTTTAGCGCCATCTGTGGCGGATGTGACGTCGAATTTGGCTTTGTAGAGCTCGAGAGCGTGTTCGGCTTCCATTTTTTCCATACGTTGGCGCAGGGAGCGGATGGTGTTGTCGAGGTGGGATACAGATGCGCGAGAAGCGGCCGAGTCGGCGAGTTCCTGTTCCTTGGTGCGTAGGGTCTCCTGGAGGGCAGTGAGCTGCTCGTTGAGGTGCTTGATCTCTACTGCGCGCTCCTCGACAAGGCTCTTCGCGTTCTCTACGTCAGCCCGGGAAGCTTTGATGGAAGAACGGAGTTGCTGTGTGACAGTAGCGTAAGAGGAGACTTGCTCTTCGAGATCCTGGATGCGCCCGTTGGCGATAGCGAGCTCGTTTTGGTGTTCTTCTTTCGCCCTTGCGAGAAGCCTCTGAGCACTATTTTTGGTCTCAGTTACCTCCGTCTCTAGCTCAGCGAGTTGTTCCTGGAGTTGCTCCCTTTGTTTCGCGAGCGCCGTGTTTCGCTGCTGGAGATCCTCCAACATCCTGTCCTTCTCATCAACTAGTGTCTCCACCTTGCGGAGTGCACTGCCTGTCGACTCTTCGGAGGATCGGAGCTGTTGGATCTGCTCGTCGCGCTTGTTGGACTGTTCTTGCAAGTCCTCGAGCTGGCGCCAGAGTTCGTCCACCCGGTCCTTGAGTTTCTTCTTCTCCTCCCGCTCCGCCTCGATGGTGGCCTTGCTTCTCTCCTTGAAGGATCGTAATGCAGTGTTTGCGGCTTCAACTTCCCTTCTCATCAGCTCGACCTGTTCCTCCTCGTCTTCGCTTTTTTTCTCCAGCGTCACGACCTCCCCGTGTAAAACTTCGTTCTCCCGAACCAACATCTGCATCTTCTCTTCCCTATCCTTCGAGAGGCGTTGAAGAGATTCCAATGACTGTCGGAGCTGGTGGACTTCGCGGCGTTTCGCCTCCATCTCCGTAGTATGGGTGCGAGTGATCTTGGCGCTTTCTGCGTCCACAGCCTTTTTCACAGACTCCAACTGAGCCGCTTGTTCCTGCTTCTCCTTCATGAGGCTCTCCACTTCTTGTTGCAAGGCAGAGTATTGGTTTGTTATCTCGGTCAACTTGTCCTTCGTAGCAGAAAGCTCTTCCGCGAGTAGACGAGCTTTGTTCTGCTCATCCTCGATCATAACGACGGACTCGTTCAAGGGCTTACTGCCGGAAGGTCTGGTGATTTTGGACAGTTAGCGCCTCTGTAGTCAGCATGAGTGATTCGGGGTGCCTTACTCATTGTTCGGCTTGGGCGGCTCTTCCTGTTGACGGACATTCCCGAAGTCGTCTTCGTCGCTGGAATCTTGCCCGACGTCCATCCACTCTTGTTCCAGCGACGTAGACGCCTTGCGGGGAAAGACGTATTGCCTGGAGCGGGAGACAGACCCCGATTTGGAAAGAGAGGAGGAAGATCGAACATCCAACTCGTCGTCCTGAGACTCAGCGAGGGAGATCCTCGAAGTCGAAGGCGACGACCTCAAGCTAGAGGGGAGAATTCGGGAAACAGATTTATGTAAGGAAGGACTGGGGTTGATCGATGATTGAGATGAGTACGAGGGGGAGTCCGTCCGGGTCCTGGGAGTACGTTTCATGGTGTGCGCAGCGGGCGCTAAAGACTCGATTGACCCTCGACGAGAGGGACTGGATAGATGGCCATGGATAGAAACAGTATCAGTCTTTGCTGTCGACGCTGCGGGACGTGCAGGAGCTGGCTGGCGCTTGCCTCCTCCAATAAAACTCAACAAGGACATCTTGCACTACGGTTGTGGTTGGGAAGAAGACGGAGCTTGTGCGCAGCTTATTTATATATATATGGTTTGAGGCCTGGTGAACGTGGTAGGAGCATGCTGGGGTGTTGTGTGTTCCACTGCTGCGGCAGTCACAAGTTCAGGAATTTACGAGAAGTTGTGATGCTACGCGCCATTCAGACGGAAATTCACAGATTACCTTCCTCAGTGTGCGCCGAACAGTCCTTTGGACTGTTGAGTAAGTCACAAGCCAGGTAAGGGACAGGAACGGTGTGAACGTGACATTCCGTGACAACCTCACCATGGCGGCCAAATAGGTAAACAAAATACATAACTCCGGGCCAACCATGCAACGATAGGGGCAGAAGGTTAGGCATATCCAGCAATCCTAACATAAAGTCCCTTTCCAAAAAAATGCCAAAATTAATTAGCGATCGTTGATGTCGCTCACACCTACGTGCCGTATCATCGATCGAAGCTAAAGAACAGATGTAAACATTCTCTACGCAACTACAACACAAACAGTGTATTGATAAATGAATCAGATCCAATGTCAGAGAACACAAAGGATATTTTTCGTCCCGAGAATCAAATCAGGATGTAGGAAAGGGGGTATAACATATTATTTGGGAATCAGAAGGTGCATCATCGTCGGACACCTATTAACCAACTTGAGGGTGCTTGACTTCGTCAGGGAGGGCATCCCAGGTAGGACACAGCTGCTTCCAAGAGTCTGCAGAGCTTCGTAAACTGGGATCACTCGAGCAAAAATCAAAAGGGACGCACCAGGTACGTGATTAACAGACGGTGTCTGGTCAGGAGCTTCTGCGAACACGATCGCAAGACCACTGTGGAGATGGTCAGGCTGATCAAGTGCATGGAGATAGCGGGCTTACTGTGTTAGGTGAAAATCGACATGGCTAGGAAGAGTTTTCTTAAGTCTGTGAACCGAACCCCGCAAGCAAGGGTAAGTACGCACCAGTGGAATATCCATGGTCCAGGATTGTCGGTCCTGAACCGAATGGAAACGAAGTCACCTTCCGTTTCACCCATGTTCACGACATCGCGTCTGACGGGGTTCAAGAAGTTGAAGCGTCCAGTATCGGCACTCCTCACAACACTGAAGTCATGCTAAATGTCATCGTTCAGACCATACCAACTTCTTAGCGTTGAAGGGGGGGAGGGGGGAACTCCTTAGCGTTGAAAGGGGGAGGGGGACACTCACTCCATGCATATGAAATGGATGAGGTCCTCCAATGAGACCGCTAGGAATGTTGACCTGGATAACTTTGTTTCGGGGAACAGTAATCACAGTTCCAGAGGGAAGCAAGTCGTGAGCGTTGCGAGCACCGCTGAGGATTTGAAGCAAGATCGGAATCGTGGGTGGTTTAAAAGCCGTGCCATTGAAGGTGTACATGAAAGTATAGGGGTCGTAGCCAAAGTTAAGGTTGACAGTGATATCAGCACCATCAGGGCGAGGCTTCCCTGGAGCAAATGGATTAAAGATTGGGTGTAAATCGGTTTCTAAAAGTGTCTTCGTTGTCGGCTGTTGAGTGGTGGTCGGCTCGGAAATTGGGGCACCCTCATATCTCAGAATAGCGGAATTGACTCCGCCGTCGAAGGCCGTAGAGAGGTTTCGATTGCCAGAGCTCGGCAAGGAACGAATATAATAGTTACCAACAGGCTGGTTAGCGTGTAGAACGACAGAGTAACGTTGTCCTGTTTCACCTTATCAGTTAATGATTTACATAATAGGGTTGCGTGACGCCAACGTTACCAGCTAGGATCTTGAGGGTATTCACAGTGACGGGTAGTACCGCGGTTCCTTCGACCTCGATAACTTGAAGATCATGGCCATCAACGGAGAATGAGAAGAAGGGATCGCAGGAAATTGATATAACACGAAGGCGGTAGCGCTTCCACCTTTTAACATTCACGACTGCCAGTTCAGATTGTGGTCCTCCGGGGGACCTCCCTTTGCCATTAATCAAGGTGCTGTCTGCAGTTGGGACACCGTGGATTGAAGCTGCTGGCTGGTGATACCTGTTCATACAGGACTGAGTCAAAATAATATAACGAGTATCCCAGACCTACCATTCGGACAAAGTAATTACAGTGCTTTCTACGGGGGCGTGAGGAGCGGGTAAGCGCTATGGTCATGAATAACTGACCATCATCAACTAGTCAAGATACTGTGAGAAGCCTTATGATGCGTCTTGTGGTAGCTACTCACCATCATAGAAAGCCTTAAGGGGATCGAAAGGGTCATAAATGACGATTGGACCTCGGACCCCGTCACAGTACTGCAGACCTAGAACGGCAATAGGCCTGGCTGCCTGCCGAATTAATTAATATCGACTCACCGAAATGTGAGTGGTACCAGAACGTTCCAGCCCGGTCCGCCCTAAATGAATATTCGAAGGAGTTCCCTGGAGCGATAGGACATTGAGTGACGCCAACGGCACCGTCCATGAAGTTCGTTCCATGTTGGAGCAACCCGTGCCAATGCTTTCCACATTTCAGAAGGCGCCATTATTTAGAAGATATGAGAGAGCATACGATGCTAGCACCCCGTTCCTGCCTAGCATCTTCCAACCGATTCACGACGCTCAATCTGAAGTTTTGACCCTGACATCTCTCAGCAAAAATGACCAAGAAAACACAACTTATTGTAGCCTTACCTTCTTCGCTACGATTAGAGGTCCTGGATGGTCGCCATTGACGACCGAAGCTCTGTTCACCACAGGTTCACTGTCTACTGTAAGAGAAAGGAGGAGGAGATACCACGCACGCTCGTGTAAATCCGTCTGGGGAGATATCCTCGTTCGTGATTTTCAATGTAGCCACTGGTCCAATCGCCGCGTTCGTTACTGTTGCAATTGTTAAAGGAAGAAGGAAAGCGAATTCTAATTTCGAAAGCATTCTCCCTGAAGCTCAGAGGAAAGAGAGACAAGGAGAGGGTGCAAAAGGGTGTGAAAATGCGAAGTGAAAGAAGGGGGAAGGAGGGGAAGGCGATGTAAGAAGATTATCTATCGGTCAGCCATGAGCTTATAACTGTGAGTATGGCGACGCAGGAGGGGGGATGACAGGTAGGAGTCCTCAAACAAACTCGAAATGAATTGATTGTGTCAGGACCCACCAGAAAGGGACTTGACTAGAATCTGTGTGTTCAATAAGGCGAACATCTGGTTTTCGCGTGGTCCACACAGACTGCAACCTTCTCTCTTTCTCCGCCGGGTGCCCATAAACAAGGCCGGTATCACCGCCCGGATAAACATGACATAAAAATAGTTCATGTGGGCGAGGCTAACTATACGGGATGCTCAACAGAGCGATCGAGTCCACCTCTGAACGGTCTGAGATCCTAAATGGAGATATTGCGCATTCTATCTGCACGATGCACCATACCGCAGTCTTGACTGTTGGCATCAGGTCATCTCCTGAGCTGGGGTTCTGTTCATATCAAGTGTTGTAACGAGCGCTTAATTCAGCGAACCCCAGGAAGTAGCGGATGTATCACGTCCTGTCTGCACATCACGTCCTCAGTCTGTACATTAATTCGGGTCTCTCACCCCATAATGAATCTTCACAGTCGCCACAGACATCGCCAAGGTGCGCGCTGTTCCCGTGGCCTATCATCCTACTTATGTGATAAGACACGTCTGGGAAGAGAGAAGCTCGGGAAAACAACATAGTACTCTTCGTATTATAATAATCATCGACTCCTTGATGGCCGTAAGGTAAAGGCTAAATTAGACACAGACAAGGTCTGGGAGGTACAGTTAACTCTCTCATAACTCATAGCACTTTGTCCCCGTCCTCGGAATATGGGGCATGAGAGAGTATGGGGCTATAAGATAGGATTAAATCACGAAAAAGCAGGCCTTGTCCCCGAAGAGCTATGCGTTATGGCGGAATATGGGCTATAAGAGGTATGGGTTATGAGAAAGTTAATTGTATAGCGGAAGCACGAACGGGCTCATTACGTTGGGCCGAGGAGAAACCGAATGAATGGCACTCTAAACCAGGTCAACTATGATCTCAAAGGTAAATATGTTCAACATTGTGTGAATCTTCGGGCATTGTCATACCGGGAATGTTGGCGGTGGGGGGCTCAGACAGAATTCCTGAGCAGATGCATTTCGGTATGTTAGATGCACTGCCCTTTCTGAAGCGTTCGTTTCCCTATCGGGAAGATACGGAGGTGAATGTTCGAAAACTGAGTCAAGTCACAAACCATCATCAGAGTTTGTGCTGTGCAGTGTCGATATGAGCCCTAACCAGTATTCTCAGACTGGAGCCCTGCGTACATGCGCATTAAGGCGTCAAGAGGATGTTCATGAGCTGTTTTTGAGGTATCATCAACGTTCGAAGAACGGAGGATATAGCTGACCCGACCAGTCAAGAACCTGACGTACATAGGTTATTCTTTGATAGCCACATCGACGTCAAGGACACTCTCTGCTCCCAGTGCTCCTCCAGATGCACTGCAATTTTAGCCTTTTTTGAGTATTGCGCCAACATTTAGCCTCAGGATAGTTGCCTACAGCCCGTTACTCTTCAACGCTCATCTTTCAGCCCATGGCATGATATATCCTCGCACGGTTCCACTTCCTCGACTGGGAACCAATGTACCAATGTAGAAGCTATCTTATTCTCTACTCGGTACCTCTACCACTTGATCGTACCTTGCCTCAATTAAGTCCTATGGGGCCGCTTCGCCTCTTTTTTTGACTTGGTTCTACAGCGGAGTCGATAGTCACAAGGGGGACAGACTCCTCTGGCAAGTGTATATATAACGGGACTATCATCATGAAGGACGGAACCTGGTCCACCTTTTCATCATGTCCATCATGTCCTCGAATCTACACCTCTCAGTGTCGTTTTTATGCCTTCTTGCTGCCTGGTCAGTGACGGCTTCTGGACGGGGATGGCACTTCATACAAAATGGCACATCTGGCAAATTGCACTTGAATCTATCATCGTCTCTGATACATTAGTCATTTTCTTTGACCGAGCCACAAATGATCCCTTGGAAGTCGACGGTCATCCTGCCTGGGGAGCACTCTATAACCTGGAGACGAATACTGCATTTCTGCTTACCCCTGTATAGATAGCTTCTGCGCTTCGGGAGGATACCTGAGTAACGGGACTATGGTAAATGCTCATTCGAGTCCGGTACTTATCTTTTTTAGCATAAGGCCATATTATACTATTGGTCAGCGTAGGCGGGCATATCCCTGTTATTCCTCAAGCTCAAGACGGTCGAATGGGGTTGAGGCTTTGGGAGCCTTGTGACGACCCTAACGGCTCCGGTTGCGCGATATTTGAGGACCCCGCTACTCTACATCTTGCGGAAACCCTCAAGTCTAAGGGTATTTGACGGCTCTTTGGTATTTTATTGCTTCTCCACCAGATTATACTCCCTAATGAGTTTGTTGAGATGGTCGTCGGAGGCATGCACATAGTTACTGCATTTGCTAACACCAATCCTACTAATAACATCAAATTTTTCCCTCCAAAAGAAGGTGGTGTTCCAAGGCCTATGGACTTCCTTGTGCGAACGTTACTCGTAAACCTGTTTCCTCGGTGGGTAACACCATTACTTTGTTTCTGTTTAACCACTCATTTCCGGTCAGAGTCATTGCCCTCCCAGATGGTAGAATATTCATGGCCCCTCACAACCAAACGGCCATCTATGACATGGAAACCAACACTGAGACAAGACTTCCTGATATTCTCAATGGCGTATGCATCAGCTACCCCTACGACGGTACAATCGCACTTTTGCCTCCTCATCCGCCTGACTATACCCCCGAGATCCTGTGGTGATTCAGCCACAAGTGATCAGATCCCAGCAATAAATTTAACGTCACAGGATCCTGCTTCAGATCAGCACAATCATATGACATTGACTCCTGAAGGTATTCAGTGCGGCTGGGAGATTGAGAGGTTGCTAGAACATAGGGTGACGCCGGAGATGATCCTTATGCCGAATGGACAAGTCATAATTGTTAACGGCGGGCAGACTGGGTATGCTGCATTTGGCAGCCTCAAGGACACTGTTGTTGGTAACATCTCAAATGCGGACAACCCTGCATAAGTCTGTAGATCTCATAGATGTGGGCCGCCGCTGACAGACTTTAGATTCACACCTTCTTTATATACTCCTGATGCACCTCTTGGAAAGCGCATAAGTAATGAAGGATTACGGATGACAGATATTGCTCGGTGATATCACTCAAATGCAACATTAATGCCAATGGGGTAATATGTTGCGCACCTTGTGAATGAAGATTCAATCTCACTCTTTTCTTAGGAACACCTCAACAAGGGTTCTTTCTTGGGCCTTCCATAGCCGCGATATCCCCGTAGAACGTCTTATGGCATACTCGAAGACTGCTGTTCTACCTTTCACATCGAGCATCAGAGCTGGTCGGGCAAATGTGGACAAAGATATCCACCATTATCGGCGTCGGTCTGCGAAACAACGTTAGTCAACATGGGATACAATGAGACGGGTATAACATTTCTCTCCTTCTTTGCCACTTCCGCTCCGAGTTGTAACATCCATGCACGAAGGCTATGGATCCTACTTTCAGGAGAGGACATCTTACAGGATGTTGTTCATCTCGTAACCTTTTGGAAAGACCTTTGGTCATATTATGCCCCTAACGTTTGGCATCGAGTCTGGCTAGTGGTCCTTGATGCATTCCTTGTTTGAAGGCGACCACAAAAAGGATCGTGATTATACAATAGGAACGGCCCCGTTCTTACACCTTGGTTGAACACGGTCTTAATCGAATTCCCTATGGGACGGCCAAATTATGCAATAGGTAAGAAACTTCAAAGAAAATAATAAACATTCGGCAACGAGAAGACCAACAATCTGCCTGCTACCCTTGCACCCCCACGACCGATGAGACCCTGCGCTTATCTTCAGCCTGCCCTCCTCATCTCCAGAAGTTTCAAGTTTCAGAATATCTTCGGGACGTCACCAGGACACATGGTACTAATCAGGCCCTCTGCACCCACCCATCACCTCCACCTCCGCTAGTACATTCATATAAGCTTCAGTAGGTTGAGTCAGGAACGCGGAACAACGACGAGCTGAAATCAGAAATGGATAGGAGCCTGCTTGTTGATAGAGGTTACAAACAACGACGAGCTGATATCAGAAATGGATAGGAGCCTGCTTGTTGATAGAGGTTACAAATAACTCCGATATGCAACGAGAACCCCCGGGTTGCCCTTGTTCCACCAGTGGTTCCTCCACCCTGGTGCAAAACAATGAGTGTCTTACGAAGAGAAACTGTCTCCCGAAAAATCCTACCTGGCGCTAAAAACACAATGTTGCAGTGTTCGTGCAGGCGCAGCCCTTATCCGAAACCTCATTGAACGAGTTACAATGAAACACCCAGCAACTATGCCTGTCTGGACCCGACTGAGTTAAGGGGTACCTGTGCCCTTGAAAAAGCCGAGCACCCACCTGTTTCTCTCCCTCACTCTCATCATTTGGTAGAGCAACAGCCTCCTTCCACTCAACATCTGCCCTTGTCACAGCAAAAAATGATTGGCTGAGATTGTCTCCAAATGTCGTCAGGTCGATGCGCTGGTGGTTATATATGATATGGGCGTCAGACTTGAAAGTGGCTGCTAGAAGACCTGGAAGAGCATCGTCGGACGATTCTGTGGTCTTTTGGTATAGTGAAGTTAAGTGCTCTTTCACCCAGTCAACGAGGGGATCCGACATAATTGAGTGAGGCGTAGAAGGGGTGTAAGGGGAGCCTACTTCCTTATACTGGTGATACAAGAAGATAATGCAACTGAGGAGGAAGAAGCCTTGTACTGTGCGACGTAGTGCGAACATGAACCTCTCATAGCCTGGTCATGTTCCACCAGTGGGAATATATGACGTCATAGGGGTAGTCATTCCCCTATGAGTTTCCATTTTCTTGAAGGACTGCTAATCGCATAGTTCCCGTGCAACGAAGCAGTAGTCGATAGGAGGGCTTTCGCTGCTAGGAATGGGAAAATTGGATACCTTGGGGGAGAGCATGGCGAGTGAACCTGAAGCTCTGAGTAGCAAATTCCACTCGAAACCTTACGTTCGGCCTAGTACCTGCATCCCCAGCTCACTCCCACTTATTATAGCAACAAGTATGCGGCTCATTGGGGATGATTCCAAATTCCGCAGGGTTTATGACTTAGTGGTTGTATGCAATAGACGATTGACACAGGGGTCGAATGAAAGATCAGACACACTGGGACAGACTCGAAGACCTCTATCAGATCTCTGGCGAGTGGAACTATGATTACTGTAGACGCAATTTATTCAGTTGTCCGAGAAGCAACAGAAGGACATGACGCACGACTAGGAGTCATCCACTCCTCTCCCCATCCGAACCAAACGGAATTATCGACCACGTCTGGAATCCGGACTCCGAATCTTGATTTAAAGGTACGTTAAAAATCTGGACCATCAGCAAGTGTAATTATATGCCGCCACATCGCTTTCATATCCGGTAACACCCTGGCTTATAAAGGGCTGGGACCGGGCCATGGAATAGGCATTCTTTCTGTATCTGTCTCGTACCCATACACCTGTTTATCGACGTTGGGCATCCCACAGAAAAGGGTTTCGTCATCGTCAAGTTCGCAATGCCCAAGTCCGGTATACTGTTCAGGGTTAGCACACTAAGGCAACGCTAAAACAAAGGCGAGCCCGCACTCGAAGGTAGGTCGTCTTGAGTATGACGAATCGACCAAAAGTCCACTCGTAATACGACATACCCGCAAGCCAGAGCGCGAAAGGTGAAGTCTAGCATCCCGACTTGTAGTTTGTTCAAGTGGTTGGGGTGGAACCCTCAACGGTGCTCTAGTGAGGATTTCCGAAGTGCTCACCTCAAAGCGTCCCCATGGCCCCGATGTTCTGGGGAACAGACCCACAGGTCTTTCAGATGATTACAGAACCAGGAGAAAGTCAATATGGCGAGTTTTAATAAGGCCAGCCATCGTGCGAGATAGATTCGACACAGAAGTCGATTTGACGATGAGAAGTCGTTGGACAACTAACTCTTTCTCATGGATATCGCTCCAACTTGCTTGGTCGGGATCAGATTAGTATTATACCACGCCACTCATGAAAGGATGCATCTTGGAGTTGATTTGCAGTTAGTTTAGAACCGAAACGCCAATTGCTGATTGACTTCATCAAATATAGAAGCCTACAGGCAGCCCGGCTGTAGTGGTCATCTTCTTGCGCGTCAACTCAAGATATATATATATTGAGCAAAAAATCCCCAAGCAACCATCAGACACTCGCCGACCTTTGGGAAACCTCCATTTTATCTTCAAGCATCAACGTCTTCTCCCTCTCCCTCTCCTCCTTGTCTTTCCTCACCTTCGCCTCCCATTTCGCCCTCTTCTCCTTCTCCCTCACCTCCGTACTCGGCCACGGACTCGGTGGAATCTCTCTCCCAGGTGGTCCAACAGTCACATTCAAGTCCGTCACCTCACCATTCTCAAGGTCATACACCCATCCATGAATAAATACATGTGTCCCTTTGAGCGAGTTTGGATCTTCGGGGAGTTCAGGTGTAGGTGTGGAAGGCGGAATTGCGAGCGAGGCGTAGTGCTATCGGAATTGGGGAATTGTCAGCCGAGATTCAAGAGGAGACAAATGGGAGAAATTTACGTCGCGCATGACGTAGGAGCGAGCGATGCGATTCACGTTTGCTTTGACGTTCTCTTCCACCAAGGCTCGGAATGCGGCTAGGAAAATAGTATTAGACTATCCTTCCTTTGGAAAGAGGGCTAAAACATACGATCATGAAGCTCCGGAAGTTCGGTCATCGGGATGTGTTTATGTTTGTCCCGGTGGGCCACAATTTCTGGCCTAATGGAGGAAAATGTAAATAGGATAAGGATTAACAAGAAGAATACTAAACACACCTTTTCGAAGTTTGGTATAATTCACGAATTGGCTGGATCCATGTTTGAACAGCGATATGGGCTGGGTGTTCCAGAGGTAAAGACACAGGTAACATTGACGCAGCTACCCCACCACAACCATAATGACCCATGACGATGACGTGCCTGACTTCGAGAGTCTCGACGGCATACGAGAGAACGGAATTTCTAAAACCATCAGTATGAAAGAGATGACGAAAAGAAACGACGCCAACGCACGAATTCAGATCCCACTCATGAAACTGGTTTGCAATAGATCCAGATGTGAACATGGTGCCCGGCTGCGCGTCAAAGATCGCTTGTTCAGCTACCCTAAGCGAGAGACGTCAAGGTGGAGATCTCTGAGAGAATCGACTAATATACATACCGACTATCGGAGCAGTCAATCAACATGTAAGGCGGTTCTGAGTGTCAAAAGCGTGTGGGCGTGCGTGCAGAAAGAACAGAGCATGTACTTCACGTACTCTGCCCTTTCGCTGACTCTTCGAAAAACTGTGGATGGGCCCTCAATGTTTCCTGCCTGAATATCTCATTCCCTCGGACGAGTTCCTCGATATCTTTGATGTATTGAGCCGAGGTTTTACACTGGCGGGCCTGAACCACAGAAGGGGTTGCGGACGGCTTCATGATAGACTGATGCAGACGCTGCTGATTCGTGACGGAACGCATGGTAGAACCCAACAGAGCCGTTGGGCGGGTGGGCACACTTGATGTCGCGCAAAACGAACGATGGCGAAATGAGTCAAGATGACGGACCCATGCTGGAATATGAGCGCCATCTTCACTAGGAATGCCATCTGCGGAGCTTGGTTCACGTCCTCCCGAACAATTTTCCTTGATTAAACCTGCGCGCCTCCTCCTACCCGTACTTGACGTTATGCCACGACTGTTCCCAATAGAAAGGGCCTCGTGAGCCTGCGAGAAGGTGCGCAGAGTAAACTGCCTCTGTACGAGGGCAGTGAAGGGCATGGAGGCGAGGAGATGGAAGTAGAAAAACAAGATGGTTGAGGCGAACGAAGGTGACTTGATCCACCCAGCCAATCACCCGCTTCAAAAACACAACCGCATTTAGAAGTCGGTTACTCATTCCTATTTCAAATAGCCTATTTTTTCTTGGCGCCGGCAACATAGTCCCTTCTCGGTTGGAACCATACAGATAGGGTGAAGGGACCTGGAAGCCCCGTCGATAGGTCTGCGCTCAGTGTGTTTATTACAGTGAGATGAATACATTAGGGCCTCAGACATCCATCGCGGGAATACAAAGAATCACTTCTGCACTCGGGGCTACTTCCCGACATCGGTTATGTGAAGCTTGACTGTCACCCAACGATGCCGCTCAACTGAGTGCTTAAGTACTTCTGGGTCGAGAGCCCAAGCTTCCGGGACAACATGAGCCCTGGCATCGATCCCACCGACCTCCAATAATTTGTTGGATAAGATGCATCAGCCAACTCCGAAAGATCGACCAGGGTTTCTTTTAACGACAACGTATGATTATAATTATAAAGATTCGATATCTAGAAAGCACTAAACGAGGGGAGGGACATCAAAGCGAAGATGGATCAATAAGCTGGCAGATTATGGCGTGCAACAGCCTCAAAACGCAGCACTCGGAACGATCTTAGCATGTTTAACGTCATCAGGAAGGTCATCCCAGGTAGGGCAAAGGTCATCCCACTCGGCTACAGGGCTTCGTCAGAAGTACAACCTTGACCCAAAAACAATTTTACGAACCAGGTGGGACCCCATTTGAGGAAATGGTCTCATCGGGTGCTTCAGCGAAGACAAATGCAAGACCTCTATTCAGCTAGTCAGACACAACAAACCCTGAGGATAGCTTGAAGTGGACTCACTCGACCAAGTGGAAATCAATGTGACTAGAAGGCATTATGCTAAGTTTGAATGCTCAGGGTGATGTCGGGTTGGGAGCTCACCAATGGATGATCCAGGGACCAGGATTATCAGTCCTGAAGCGTATAGCAACCATATCGCCTTCAGTCATACTAGAAGCAACTACATCTCGTCTGATGGGGTCCAAGAAATTGAACTGCCCGCTATCAGCACTTCTGATGACGGAGAAATCGTGCTGGTTTGGACGTCAGAACATCTATCGGTCAACAAAGATGCAGACGACTTACGCCATGCAAATGGAATGGATGTGGTCCGCCCTCGAGGCCACCAGGAATATTCACCTGGACAGTCTTGTTCCTCTCGACGACAAAGACACTTCCTTCAGGGAGGAGCTCATGAGCACTCCGAGCACCGCTCATAATCTGAAGTAAGACAGGAACAGTTGGAACAGAGAAAACATGACCATTCACGCTAAACGACCAGGCGACCTCGTCGAATGCCAAGTTAAGATTGAAAACGTAGTCGGCACCATCTGGGCTAGGATTTCCCGGAGCCATCGGTTCGACCATAGGGTGCAATTCAGTTTCGACGAGCTTGTTTTGGTTGGTCTGCTGAGTAGTTGTCGGTTCCTTGCAACGTGCGCCTTTGTACCTGAGGATGGCAGAGTTGACACCATTCTCGAAAGTGGTATTCAAATGTCGATTTCCGGTGTTGGGGAGGGCGCGAACCCAGTAATTTGCAGGTGGTTGATTAGCGTTCAGAACGACGGAATATCGCTGGCCTGCTTTCATTTCAGGAGGATCCCAAGCGGGATGATCATAATAACACCTACCAGCGAACATTTGGATGGTATTGACTGTGTACGGTTTGACTGCTACACTCTCAACCTCAATGACAGTGAGGTCATGGTTGTCGATGGAGAATATGAAGTTGGGATCGCAAGAGATAGATATCAAGCGGAGGCGATAGCGCTTCCCCTTCTGTACATTGATGACAGCTAGGTCGGTGTTGGGACCCCCGGGATATCTGCCTTTACCATTGATCAGGGTACTGTCCGCGGCTGGCTGACCTGAGATCGAAGGGGCGAGGGTGTGGTACCTATGAACACAATGTTTGACTCATGGTTCTTAATCAGGCAAGGATGGAGAGACCTACCATTCGGACAGAGTAATGATAGTGTCCTCTGAAACAATCGTGAGTATACAAGTGCATTCCTGTCAGGTATTGAATTACCATTATCAACTACATGAAGATCACATCAGGGATCCGAGATCAACAAGGAAAAGACATCACCTACCATCATATAAAGACTTGAGTGGATCTTGAGGATCATATACAATTATCACGCCTCTGACACCATCGCAATACTGTATCCCTGTCGTATCCATTAGCTTGTTGGAGCCCACCTGAATGAAGAAACGCACTCACCAAAGTGCGAGTGATACCAGTATGTTCCAGCAACATCTGCGTTGAAGACATACTCAAAAGAATTGTTAGGAGCAATCGGACACTGAGTAACGCCCTCAACACCATCCATATAATTGGAACCTCTCTGGAGTATACCGTGCCAATGCTATCTGCGGTTCAGAACAATCGGGCCCTTCAAGTCGGAAGGTACCCACTAAAGTAGCACCTCGCAACTGGCTCGGATCTGATAGTTTATTGACGACGTTAACCTTGACTTGATCACCCTATGATGGCCTGAGATGGGACAAACGTCCGAAGTGTGTCGTCAGTCACACCTTGTTTACTCTAATTACAGGTCCTGGGGTTTGTTCATTGATAAGCGAAGCACTAACATTCAATATTGTTAACACATGTCCTGGAGCAAAAATAATGGTGACATACACCCGAGTGAACCCATCGGGTGAGATGTTCTTGTTGGTGAGAACGAGTTCAGTGGGACGTCCATGCCCCGCAAGAGCAATGGAAGCCAACCCAAGAAGGGATGCAAATTGCCTCGACCAAAACATCCTCGGCGCGGAACGAAGTCAAGGAAGTAGGGGCGAGTTTAGAGAGCTAACGAGGGAGTGGTGGCTGACAGGGGGCATATACATAGTGTGGTTTTATACTGGATGAGCCGGTGGTCGAAGAAATGATAGTCGATATTCAGAGCCACGGCACTGAATAGCTGCAAGGGTTGCTCGCCACTGTATAGCTACAACTCCACTCATGCGATGAAGCCTAAAAGCCGACTGCACGCCTTCCAATAGCGGTGACCAGCATTGGGACCCTCGGGACTTTTCACGGTTCCGAACTTGGTCACGGGCCGCGGCACCACTCTTCCAAAGAAGCATGTTTCTACTGCGTTGTGCTTAACGTCAGGTGATTCAGAAGGGGGACCGGGGTCATTTTTGTCAAAGAGAAGAGATGTTGAATTGTCGAGGCTGCACTACCTTGAATTCATCTGTAAATAGCTTGGTAGAAAACCTTCCGGCGTCGAATGGCCTGTGAAAATGAACGCGTTGGTCATCGACGTGTATAAAACACAATGTCGAAGCCAACCCCTGCATTCTCTGTAAGTACGCGATTAGTATCCCGGCATCTTTGAACCCAGCAGCCACACATTTCCAAGGTTTATTAGTGCGTGCTGTTATACGTCGCGTCTACACAAGGTGATCAAGTGTTGGCCCCGACTGATTGGCGTAACTCCACTATATTTGCAGAGTTCATGTTTTCGGTGTCACCTAATGGCACGAATGGAGACCATTTGCCAAAGATCCGAGCAAACTGGCGCTAGAATTTCAGGTCCATCGTTGGCTATTCTATCAGCCTGCAGAGGCTCCAAGTTTCAGTTTTCATTCAAATTGCAGGAGACCCCTATCCTCCACTTGTTCCAATTGAATCGCTAAACTCTGAGGAGTCTGGGAAGAGGGGTGGAGCTAAGTAGCAGAACAATCAGCACCGCCTGCTTCGCTCACGGTCGTTTACGGGGCTCAATTCGGCTGATAATTATAGAAAAGTCGAGACACCGTTGTATTCTGTCGGTTGAATTATGCATATCCTCGGGTTCTCAGCTTTTTCCCTTACCATGTCCCTCAGTACATAAGTCATATTGAATGCAGCATGTCACCTGTTAGAGGTAATAGTTTGGGACTAAGGGACGGCTAGTAACAATGATATCTCTTCAAAGTATGGACCAGTTCGTATTGTCACCATCTAGTTCTCACCAGGTGTGCATCATTGCAATTTCCTCACGCCTTCCGTGCCAAAGGACTGTCATGCACCTTATATCTCTCAACTGTGTCAATTGGGGCATCGAAATGCCGGTTTCTCACACAATGGTTGTCGGCATCGGCCGTCTTTCTATTGCTGCTTGTTGCTTTACTTGCCTCCGAGGTACACTCTTGTCTTTCCATCCCATAGATCCGCCTTACAGGCGCATCGTATTCTTCCTGGGAAAGCGATCTGTTGAAACAGGACCGAACGGAACCAGTCGTCAAATCCAACAAACAATCGCAACTGAGTTTTTTTCCTCACGATTGAAGCTCAACGACAACCGTTCAGTGCCTGGGAGCTTCAACCGACGTCTGACGAAGGTAGCAACTAACCGCGCGCGGTTGCTCGTGGGGATGAAAGCATTGATATTCAACAAAAAGGCCCGGCTTGCGACTCTGCGCTCTCTCGGGTTCCATTTCATTACTGCTTGATATTCAACAAAAAGGCCCGGCTTGCGACTCTGCGCTCTCTCAGGTTCCATTTCATTACTGCCGACGACGGGCATTTTATCATTAGCGAATGAGGCCTGGATTTTGTCCTTCGAAATTGTGCCCCTGCAAAGAATCTCGGCGCTCTCAAGCATTTTAGGAATTGTCAAAGATACGGCCCAAAATAAAACATGCGAGGGTCGGGGGAATTCATTCTTTCGAAGCAAGGGAGATGGCAAGTGGTTCTGTCGAAGCGTTGATGACCGAGTGCTGGCTAGGTTCTGATTAGGTATTCATCTCATTCCCGTTGATACATATACACAAACATTTCGGAGGCTACATCGGGGTCGACGGCAATAACTATTCTTCCGGTATTCTTCCGGTGCGAAGTTATAGGGTTGATTCATGTATCCAAGCTTGTCTGAAAAAGAAGCGAGGTAGCGACTTGACCTCGCCTCTCGGACTTGATAAAGTCCGCTGCCTGAGGACATGATCAGTTGTTTTCATACACAAAGTATTGTGGAAGTATACCTTTTCACCGATCATATATACCGTCGAAGCCTAACCGTGTCATGTTAGCAGGATAATCATCAATCCTAACGGTCACAAACTCACTAAATGGGCACTGATAGGCATTGGTATGATACCCGCATCTGCCACTCTCACGTTACCAATCCCATATACCTTTAACTCAGTGTCGACCACACCACCCAACGACCTCGGCATCATCGACATAGTTCCAACTTCGTGATTATCGCTCGCTGCGACGCTCCTTAGATAAGCTTCCACCTGTTCGTCAGATGTAACATTTCTACCAGGTTCAAATTCTTCTACAAAAATGCCGTCCAGGGGAGGAGACCGAAGAACCTTTCGAGCGGCTTGGAGACCGCCAACAAGCATCGCGACGTCAATTGGATGCGACCAATACGCTGGGTCGACAGCAGGTCGAGCAGTAGGATCCGTCGAGTTTATATGCGACCGACCCCGTGAGAGGGGACTGTAGAGGATAGCACTGATGGTGGTAAAGTTCTTTCCGCCGCGGTCAGGCAGAGGTGTCGGTCCAGCATACCCCGGTTCTGCACCAGTGCGTTAACTCAATTCCAGGATACGACAAGAATGACGTGGCTTACCAACATTGAGCTCAATTGGTACCTGCCGGTCCTGGTCGTAGAGATTTAGTGCGATTTCGTGTTGGGTTCTGGTTCCACGTTGAAGTAGGTCGTTGCCGTTGGCGTATTGAGAGGCATATTTATCGAGGTCCCGCCTGGCATTGTTAATAAGGTCGGCGATGCGATCCCTCGGCAGAAGGTCAGTCGCGCCTGCAAGACCGATTGTCCGGGGGGCAGCGGAATAAAGACCCGAGCGGCTCTCATACCAAAGGTCTAATTGCTCCTGCCTGAACTTGTCGTTGAGTAAAAGAATGTCCTTGGTAATCCTGATGATATGGCATTGAAGAGTAAAGAGAATTACGAAAGAGGAGAGCCTTACGAAGCGTTGGTAACCGCGTTTGCCCAGCTATGGACGTGATCTATGTGTCCAATGAGCCAAAGTGTGTCGTAGGACGATGATTAGTTGAACATACCAGCGAGGTTCTCGCCAACACTCGGCAACTCTAATTTGACATCAATGCCTAAGCTCTTCAACAAGCTGCGGTCGCCATCAGACACAAAAATAGCATTTAGTAGAGCATGCACTTACGTTGGATTCCCCACGCCAGATAACTCCATAATCTTTGGCGTTCCGATGGTTCCGGCGGCAAGCACGACCTCTCCTCCCACCGGATTCACAGCTGCATACCTTGGAGCACTCTCTCCGTCTATGTAATATTCGACTCGCCGTGCAATCAACAACCCGCCCCTCTTCTTGTCATCCCATTCGATCCTCGAGACAGTTGCTCGTGTAATAATATGCAAATTTGGTCGTTGATGCGCAAAGGGGGAAATGTATCCACATACGGCAGAACATCTGGTATTATTTGACGCGTCCAGGGAGTTGCTTGTGATGCCCACACTCCGTAGCACCTCCCCGTCAGACAGGTCTTGCGCCTTCTGAAAGCCCAGGCCTATGCCGTTTTGGTCCTTCGTCAAAGCCTGAGCAAACATGTTGCTCTGAGGGTAGAAGAAATTCGGAAATCCGACTTTCACCCTCCCTTTGTCAGGATCTTCTAGAGAAGAGGTCCCATGAACGGACTCATCATAACTTGCACCATTAGCACTTTGGTTCATGTTCGGAGGCGTAAAGATTTCTGAGCGTTTAAAGTAAGGAAGGATGGCATCCCACGTCCACGATGTCGAGTTATTGAGGGCTCCAAGGGCATCGTATTGAGCCTTCGTCGCTCGGGTCTTCAATAGGGTTTAGGACATGAGTTAGACGTGGTCGATGTTGACTTAGTCCGATGTTGACTCACCATGATCATAGAATTGACTATACTCAAAGTTAAATCCAGCCAGGAACGAGCAAAACAGGTCTAACTTACTAATGGTACTCCCTCCAAGTGCTCTCCCAGCATTAACGACCAAGGTCCTGTCATTCAAATTTCTCTGTGGCACGGTCGGATAAGCCCAGTTGAGCGTAGTGAATGACTGTCCAGTTCCGATAAGCCCTGGGACATAAACCTGTGACGCCGTGAGTTTGAGTTTTGGCGTCAGCCGGAAACGTGAAGATCAAGTCATATTTGATATATTTCACCTCAGGTAGGTTCTCTACCTCTGAACCAGCTTCCAGTACCAATACGTTCAGGTTCGGATCTTCTGAAAGGCGGCTCGCGACGACCAAACCGCTGTTCATAGTGTGAGTCCCCTTGATCAGATGGGAAGATAGATACTCACCCGTTTCCCCCTCCTATGATCACATAATCATACGCACATAAAACCTTAGGCATCAGCAGAACCTCTACGGCAAAGGATAATACACCCTTCCACATCTTCAAAAATCTTCCCAATAGCGTAACACTATAATCGTACAGTCGGGTGGAATATAGGAACGACAGAACGGCAGAGAGAGAACTCCTTGGTTGGGCGAAGAGTAGTGTAGGATTCGTCGAGAGTCTCGGAACCCGAACAACGTTCATTATATACAGCCAGCAAGGAATTCCATTAGGATTCGGGTATTCATCGGCGCCTCAAAGCTAGAACAAAACAAGACAGATGGTAAGGAAGCATATTGCGAATTAGACAAACATGGTAAGTGGATGCATCCCGGCGATTAAACTGAACAGCTTGGGCAGTTGTGGCTGACTGCAAGTGCCGGTGAGTTCGGATCGGTGTGTTGTGCGGCACATAATGAGATGTCGGACAATGAAGAGTGTACATGAATACAAGTATTCCGACGATAGTAGCAAGCATTGTTGTTGCCAAGCGACATTTTGGTGCCCAAACTTGCTTTAATCTCGTTCGAGACTTGGAAAGACGAATTGCGTCCACACGTAATGGAGGGTCCACAAGCAAAACGGCAAATCAAGTAAGGCGCCTATTCAAGTGGAATCTGAATGGCCTTTCGACCACGCCACCGGGCGCCGTAACGGACGGGATGACGGAATATGTCATGTTCACCTCTAGCTTTTCGGTAAATACAAGGAAGAACACATGACACGAGGCGCATGAACGTACCAGATTTCCATTCTATCATCCTCGCTATCGTCTTCTTCTTCGCTTTCTTTTCCACTCAATGTTTTCATCAGGACAGGGGGCACAAGCTCGAACGGTTCAGTGGCACCCATCCACGAAATGCTCCTTTTTATTGCACTATACACATTCTGGGCGGCATCCTTGGCCAGTTCTCGGGCCTCGGCGAAATCCTTCTCATCGAGTATCCCCGATCTTGAACGCCAACTCGTCCACACGCTTTCCACACACCTCCCCACGCCCTCAGCAAAAATAAAAGCAAAACAGCCACCTGAATCCATATCTGCACATTCCTCCTCCGATGGATCAACAACAATACCAATTCCGGGCAGACGGCCAATAGCAACAGCACAAACTACTCCTCGCATCGGAATTGAGCCCGCATTCAACAGTGCCAATGTGCTTGCATTGATCATAGAGGCAACCAGCACGTCCTTCCATGGCGTCCGCGGGACGCTGAGTGCTTGTACAATGAGCTGGATGAGCGTACGGGGATGTTTGTTCAAGATCAGGGAGGGAAGAAGTGCGGCGCGAATTGCTGATGAGAATGATTTGGATTCTGTTGCGGGTACATTGGATATTGGACGCGCCATAACTTCGAAGGTTGCCTGAGAAGCCTGCTCTGCTGCAAGTCTGACTTCTATAGGTCCAGAAACCGAGGCTAGCGAGACCACATCCCCTGCGAAACGAGAGTTAACAGGGTTCGGAAACATGAACACCGCTCACCATAACTGAATCTTGCCGAGCCATCCGCTCTCGCCAGGCCCTCATACGTAATTCTTATCTCCCTCAGGTCTCCATTTTGGCGTTTGTCGCCTCGCATGGTCGTCGCACAAAGCAAGAGAAAACCAAACGGATATCATTGTTGTGACGGCTTCACCAGTTACTGTCACATGGATAAGATGTATAAAATTAGATCACCAGCTTACATACAGTACATGCCAAGGAAAATTAGCACATAAATTAATTATGACGGAAGTCCTGAGAACCAAACACCTGTAATACGTTCAGTGGATTGCACAACAATACTAGTTAAATACTGCAGGTCCTAGTAGGTGCTGCTGTCTGAGCTACCAAGAAATCGTGAAGATGGTTGAGAAAAAGTGACATAAAACAAAACAGAACGAGAAAGAAAAGAAATAAAAAGGATAACGATACATCGAGATCGAGTTGTCGTTTGAGCAGGGTGGCCCGTGTATTTGCTTGGTTGAACAATGATTCGAGCCGGGAGCGAACACCATTCAACCTTGCAAGACGTTGGCGCAGGACACGGTTGGTATCTTCCATACTGATCCGGGATGAGGAAAGATCATCGAGCTCTTTCTCTTTCGTGCCGAGGACATCTTCCAACATTACGCACTGTCGCTGGAGCTCCCTAAGTTGTTGTTCGCGTTCCCCGGCTAACGTAATCGCATTCGCGACTTGCGTGTACGAAACCTCCAAGGAAGTTCGTAGCTGTGACTCTAATTCGCGAATACGTTCCGTTGTGCCGATCAGCCTCTCGTCATTCGCCTCCGTAACCGCAAGCTCCACTCTTCGTCTTTCGTTATCCACCTCCTGCCTCAAAAGTCGGACTTCCTCATGGCGGTCCTCCAGCTGCTTGACCATACTCAAAATTTCCTGACGACAACCCGCGTTTTCCTGGGTCAGCAATCTGAGTCTCTCCTCCTTTTCCCTTAGCTCCACTTGTAATGCGTCCAGCGAAGTCTGAAGCTCCTGCTCGCGGCAACGATGCTCTGGAATGGCACCACCGCCTTGTTCGTCTTCTTGTACGGATCCCTCCGCCGAATTAGACCTAAACAAAAGTCACCTCCTGGATCCCGCTCCGGGGCGTGCAGGTTCTACCCACTGGGGATCATTGCCAGTTGACATGAGTGACGACTTTGATCTTCTGAATATCTTCCGGAGGCTTCCTGCTGCGCGATGGAGTGGCTGTTTCTGCGGTTTTGACGGCGATGACGAAATCGAAGTTCGGGAAATGTTCAAGGGCAAAGGTTGTTCCCCACTCTGTGGAGTCGAAGGCAGTGTGACTGTTGCACGAGGTCTCGTCATATCCAAGGCGAGGGCGGCTGTCATACGAGGTTACTGGGGACAGGCGGGTGATGGGAGGTAACATAGCTCACGAGGTGGTCTCTTCTTTTATTACTCAAATAACGTGGTATTGGCGTGTTCTCGCCGCTGTAATCAGTTCACCATGCAAATTTTGCAAGGAATGAGACGCCCTTGTCATAAAACTTGTCATCACATCGGACAAAGCAGTGAGGCTCAAGGACTTCTATCAAGGAACAAATACAACAAGAAAAAGGGGCAGCGACCCAGCACGCAAATGTTTGACAGGAGAAATAAAAGGAATGTACAATAAAGAAAATCGTAAGATGGAGAAAGGCCAAATAAATTATGCAAACGAAGTCGAACTAAAACCGCACCAAACACGCTCACCGAGACCTTCAACCCCATAGCCTCCGCCAAAGGCTGCCAAACACAGCATGGCCCATACGGTATACCAGACCCACCTGGGTCTGCTGCCTCAACCGTTTAACGTCTGTAACCTGACGCTGTGAACTGGAATGATGGTCGCCTTCCGAATCCGAATCTGCCTGGAACGCTTGTTCGTGGTCTTTCAACATTCTCACAGCGTCGTGGGTGGGAGAGAGAGGCCGTCGCCGGGAACCAGATGGTCCGATATCAGGTTTTTTTGCGACTGTCGAAGTGAGTGTAGCCGGAGGGGCGCTCTCGCGTCGGATTGGCTTTCCGGGCGCTTCATTGCGACTCGAAGTGTTTGTAGAGCGCTTACTCATTTCGATGGCTTTCGGCGGTTCGGTACGAGAGACTGTTGAGGAAGTACGCCGTTGGTTGTCGCTACGATTACCCTTCACCACGCTGAGTAATAGTCGGGGTTGACGATCGTCTTTCGATTGTTCGCCTATTGACTGTTGCAGACGATCAATAACTGCCTTTTGCTCCGAAATAGTCGAGAGCGCAGTCTGCAACTCGTTCTTCGACTTTTCTGCATCCACCGCGCAAGTCTGTGCCTGGGCATCGCGTTCCTTCAACTGGCCTTGTACGTCCTCCAATTGGCGTCGTAACTGATCGACCTCTTCCGCGAGCTTCCTCTTCTCTTCCGTCGCCGCCTCCAGTGAGATCCTACCCTTCTCCTCTAGAGCACAAAGTGTCGCGTTCGCAACTTCCAAGTCCTTCCGTAGCGCACCGGACTCCTTTTCCTCCTGTTCCCGCAGTTCCTTCAAGCTCATGATTTCACGTCGCAGCTCCTCATTGGCTTGAGCAAGGATCGCAGAGCGCTCTTGTCTCGCGGAGTGGTCGCGTTCGGAGGTTTCCATGGATCTCCTGAGGTTATGGATCGCACGCTTTTCAGCCTCGATCTCGCAGGTGTAGGTGCGAACTAGCTCGGCCTTTTCTGCCTGAAGCGCTTTGTTCTGCTCTTCCAAGGTGCGGATGGTTTCTTCATGTGCCGCACGCTGGTTCCGTAGCTCACGAAGCTCGTCCATGTACCCAGCAGTGGTCTGAGTTGCCTCGGCATTGTCGCGCGTAGAATCAAGAGCCGACTGAAGTTGTTGGATCGTGGTAGCTGACGAGGACAATTGGGTCTGGAGTCCTTGAATGGCGCTGGTCGCATCCACGATCCGGCGCTCATAGTCGTCCACTGTCGTCTCCAGGACGCGTTTCGCTGACTCCTTATTGTCGGAAATCTCCCTTTCCATTTCGACGACTTTCTGCTCCAGTAGTCGGTTTCGCTCCTCGAACACGTCCTCACGGCGACGCAAGTCACCGATAACCATCTCCTGCTCGTTGACTATGTCCTGAACACCGCGGAGAGACACTTCCATTTCCGCCTTAGTTGACTGTAACACGGTGATTTGATCATCACGTTCCATCACGAGGGCATGTGCGTCCTGGAGGTGGCATCGCAGCTGATTCACCTCGTCAATCAATCTCCTCTCAACTTCTTTCCCTGCCTCCGCTAAATCCCGGCTGTCTTTTTCCATATCGACCACCTGTTTTCTTAGATCTTCGTTCTCACGGACCAATGCCACCATTTTGCCATCCTTCGTATTTAGCTCGTGCTGTAAGGACTCTAGAGACTCCTGCAGGCTCTGAATCCTGAGTTCCAGGGACTTCGTTTCCGCGTTATGAGCATGGCCCGATTCGGGTGTCTCCCCATCGAGTGACTTGATTCGTAACAATAGCTCCTCATTCCTCCTTTCCAAAGCGCGAACGGTCTCCTGCTGATTTTCCATCTCGGAAGCGTGGACCCGGATGAGCTCGTCTTTTGTGTGATTGACAGCTTGCTCCACCCTCTGACGGAGCTGCTCGTCCTGCGTTTTCTCCAGGGTGCGAATGTGTTCGTGGAGGGCAGAGGACTCGTTCGTGGACTCGGCTAATCGTTGTCGTGTCGCGGATAATTCTTCCATGAGAGATCCTATGGTGGCCTGCGCCTCCTCAACAAGGGTACCAGAGCCGTCCAACGAATCGGCAGTAGTCCTAAGATTGGAAATCAATGTCAGTTAAACATTCATTAAAAATAAGCCTCCGCGCACCTTTCATCACCGTTCTGTGCCTGGTCTAAATGGGGCGACGCCCGAATGAGACTGCCGTCTTTGACGTGGGTAGAGTCTTGTTCTACAGATGATGACGCCTCCCGAGACGGGGTGGCACGTCTTGGAAGCTTTGAACGAAAACTCGACGTAGATTGCAACACATCAGGCCGAGGGGATTCTGAAACACTTTGTTCGGGTTCTTGAGAGACCGACACAAGGGAGCTCGAGGAAGCTCCGCGCTGCGATTTGAGGATATTGGGAAGAGTTTTCGTAACACCGCGCCATGCAGAGCGTCTCTTTTCCGCCTTGGAAACAGTGGAAAGGAGCGAAGCCTGAGAAGGCTTTCGGGTGAGGGTTGAAGGAGGGGTGTCTGTCTGTTTCCTTGACAAAGGTTGTCGTGTACGCGGGTCCTGAGTTGAAGAGTTTACTGATTTCTCTGGAGAGCTGGGCCGTTCAGCGGGTGGGGCGCGATTATCGGTAGTGGCAGAGGACGGATCGGCTTTCTTCGCTGCCGGGCTTTTTCGAGTTACAGTGGGATACTTGAGATTTAGTGGCATTTTGTTGTGAGGAAAGCAAGAGCTGAACTGACCTTATGTACGGCAGTGATGTTTCGAGAGAACGTGGAGGGTGCGTGTTCTATGCACTGTACTCGACTCCACTGCGCGAGGTTGATCAACTCATGCCTGTTGCAGAACGTAAAGAGGCACCGATATTCATTACCTCTGTGCTCTTGTAAGCAGGCAACATGGAATCTAAGGTAATTTTACAGCTTCATGTGTTTTCCTCATTTCCAGGAGCTCCATCCGGGTTGGCGGTCGTCCGACATTGGGCGGCCAGCGTCCGAACTCCCAAGGGGAACCAGTTCCTAAGAGGACTTTTCGAGAAAGAACTAAAGTGCATCTTGGAAGTATTCACTGTTTCGAAAGTCCAATGGATTTTCGAGTCACACTGTGTAAGCTTAAGGGTAAAGTCCAGTATGCTGTCACAAGCAACCATGTGTCACATGGCGAACGATGTGACACAAATGCCAATAAGATAAGATAGATAAGATCGAAAAAGAGTTCAACAGCAGTGGCTGACTTCGACTAATTACCACTGTGCTCACTTTCTGAGAGGCCCAGCGCTGTTGCACCAAATCACCCTTCGTTCCAAAAATCCACGAGAGAACCTGTATTTGACTGTGCGGGGACCGATGGTTTGTCGCGATCCTCCACGACCGAGCGGCACGCCCGAACCAGGATACGTCTTTCAAATCCCCCGACCTGGCACCCCAGGGTCCCGCAATCAAGAAAAGAACAGACGACTATGTGGTGTTTTGAACTTTTACCTCGTTCCCCGTCCTCTCCTGCCAGATGTTTGCGCAGTGTCGGCATTCCATTGATCCCCGCCTGGAAATGATGAAGTTCATTCTTTCGTTCCCAACAGTTGACGCTTACGGCTGCAGCACCTACTGTTGTTGAATAGTGTCCAGCCTCTCGCCAGTTTGAAACACTCCGAACTTGTAGGACCGCGACGAGTCAACAAGACATGATATTGTGGAGCCGTTCTCGCAAAATTCACTTTGGATCCTGATACTTCTACCTGTTTTTAGGTCAACATTCTGTGACAATTGTCCAAAAATAACGACGCTGAACAATATCGTCCGAATCTGTCACACCTCGGAGTTGGTTCCTCTACTTTCGTTCACTGAGGTGACCAAATGCGTGAGATGAAGAGTTCCCAAGCTCGTGAGCCTCGGGCGAAGAACAGAATGAATCCCTGTAGCTGACTATCATATCTTGAATCACTGTCAAAACGCTCCACCCAGCTGAGGTAACTCGTGCTATAAAAAGTTTACCAGTCTCCTTCAGGGACTCTCGCCGCCTCCGAACACGTCCAAATGGGAATTCCTGCCTCCGGGGGATATGGACCAGTGCATTGTCGTGATACCGACTCGGTACCACAACGAGTCGCGCGCGTCTATCTGCGCCTATTACCTCGGCGTGTAACCTTGACTTGTTGCTGTTCCAGGGACTACTATGGCGGTGGGCAGGTATAAAAGCCTATTGGTAGACCCAAGTCTTTCCATCAGCTCCTTTGTTCCATAACATCTCTCCTTCGCTGCGCTTGACGTCTTATACAACGCCATTTGTGCTTTAGAGGGATGTTCACCAAACTGCAGTTCAGCTGTGTCCTTCTTTGGGCGACAACCGCCTTTGCGGATGTCATCGGCCCAGTTGGATCAATAACCATCGCAAACAGCAATGTTAGTCCCGATGGTTTCAACCGCTCGTAGGTCCTTCAACTCCTCTTTGTAGATTCTTAGCTCATGACCGTTGGAAAGTGCCTCGCTCATTAATGGCAATACCCCAGGACCTGTGATCAAAGCCAACAAGGTTTGGTGCTTAATAGTCTTCGTTCCCACGCTGTGCTAAAAAGCCTCTACCCTAGGGCGACCAGATCAAGATCAATGTTGTCAACAAGTTGTCAGATCCGAATCAGCTACGTGGAACCACAATCGTACGTACTCGTCATACACTGGGAGCACACTATTCACTTTATAAATAGCATTGGCACGGTCTATTCCAAAGGAGTACTAATTTCATGGACGGCGTTGATGGCGTGACCCAATGCCCAATCGCCCCCGGTAACTCTTTCCAGTACGTCTTCAACACGGGAAACCAAGCTGGAACATTCTGGTATCATTCGCATTTCGGTAAGTATGATGCATTCTTAACGAACCTGGATGACCTCAATGCCCTTCAGGGGTGCAATATTGCGACGGCGTCAGGGGAGCTTTGATTATCTACGATCCTGAGGATCCCCTTAAGTCCTTGTACGATGGTGAGTGATGACTATTCAATGTGGCTGCATCTATTCTGATAGCATCCCGCACAGTTGACGATGGTGAGGACATCTGTCATAAAAGTGGGCTCACGGTAACTGAACCGCGTGTACAGAGTCGACCATTATCACTCTGTCTGAATGGTAACTACCCTATTCTCATTCCAGATGCGAATCCCGTTAACTCATCGCGCCACAGGTACCACGAACTCGCTACTACTATCACTGGTATCCCAGAAGCGGATACCACCTTGATCAACGGTAAAGGCAGGTTCCCGGGAGGAGATAAGGTTGACCTGGCCGTCGTGAATGTCCAGCGCGGAAAGCGCTACCGCTTCCGCTTGTTGTCTATCTCCTGCGATCCCAACTTCATGTTCTCCATTGACAACCACGAGCTCACGGTTATTGAGGTCGAGGGCACCGCTGTTCAACCTTACACTATCAACACCATCCAGATCTTTGCTGGTTCGTGATGCTATGGCCGAGTCGCCTTCGTGTCTTGCTAATAACTGCGAATAGGCCAGCGTTACTCCGTGGTTCTCAGCGCCAACCAGACTGTCGATAATTACTGGATCCGCGCCCTCCCTAACTCAGGAAACAGAGACCTCAACAACACCTTTGCGGGCGGTGTCAATTCCGCAATCCTCAGGTATCAGGGTGCACCTGTTGCGGAGCCGAAATCCAGCCAGTGGGCAACTCCAGTTCCCCTCGTTGAGTCTCAGTTGCGCCCATCCCCCAAGGTCCCCGTTCCGGGAAAGCCACAGCCCGATGGAGCTGATGATATCTTCAATCTCAATCTTGGATTCGACCAGGATACGTTCTTGTTTAGCATCAATGGAACCGTTTACAAGCCGCCTACTGTTCCCGTCCTACTCCAAATTCTGAGCGGTGCCCGTACTGCACAACAACTCCTTCCTAAAGGATCTGTCTACACCGTAGAAAGGAACAAAACTGTCCAAGTCAACTTCCCGAGCGGTCTTATTGGAGGACCTCATCCATTCCATTTGCACGGTGTAAGTGCCACAGGGCTCTCTGTTACGGGTTTATATTTTTGTTCTGACGTTAACATAGCATGAGTTCAATGTGGTGAGGAGCGCCGACACCGGCCGTTTCAACTTCGACAACCCTGTTGTCCGGGATGTAGTCAGTATCGGCAATACCGAGGGCGATTTCGTCTCTATCCGTTTCAGGACTGATAACCCCGGTCCCTGGATTCTTCATTGGTGAGGGCCTTTCTGTTTCATTGTTAAGTCATCCCTTAACAGCCCACGTTCCAGCCACATCGACTTCCACCTTGCAACGTAAGTTCGCTCGAGTTGCCTTCGTACACCAGGGGACCTGACAATCTTCTCAAGGGGTCTTGCGATCGTCTTTGCCGAAGCTCCGAAGGATGTAGAGAGTGCCAACCCCAACCCCCCTGGTATGTTCAATAGCTACTGAAAGCGCGAATTTTAGACTCACATGGTTTTGATAGATTCTTGGAAGCAGCTTTGCCCCACCTGGAATGCCCTTCCGGACGATGTCAAGGGCGCCGGTAACACTACCTCAGCGGCGTAGTGCCCATTATGATCTTGAATACTTCTAGACATTTTTCGCTGGCCATAACATGGTCGTTTCGATCCTTCATAAGTAATACCCATAATATCGTTCGAATTATATATTTAAAGTTGAATGATATACTTGATGGACACGATGAGAGTTACAATTCACGTTGTTTCGCTCAGTGAGAATATGCGCTGAAGCTGAAAAAGCTTCCAACCCCTGTCTGGAGTCATTCACCTGCCCACAATTCGGGCGAGCCCGCCTTATTTTGTCGACTGGCGACCTTATGGTCAAAGTAGTTGGGACACATTCCATATTAGAAGTTTCCTCTTAGAAGCAGAAAATGTCTCTGAGCCACTTATGCAGGACCAGAAAACATAACCGTCGATCTCCCTATCACCACGTGAACATGAACATCCAACGCTCGTCAATTTCACAGATCCCTCGATGCTTTGCACATTACGTGAAAAACGAATAATTGACAATGGTCATTCTTCGAACGAGTTGATTCAGAGGAGGAGTGGTAAGGAGTGTAGGTACCATGACGGTCCAAGTCATCGCCACCCAAAGAACAACACAATAAGAAGAATTAAAATGCAACCTCATAAACATGTTTTCACGGAGCCTTGTGTGCTTTTGACGTCTCACTTGAAATTCTCTGAATGTTTGAAAAAAGATCATCATCGCGTTCCGTGTGTATGATCTTTTCCTGTGCTCGTCTTATGGTACATCCCGAGTAATTCATTGATCAAGAACAGGTATGTGTAGTGGTAAAGATTCTTTCTAGACATCGAGTGGAACATGTGTCAATGTGTGGACTCTAGAAAGTATTATGGTGATCCCTCCTAGGATACCCCCTCCTATTCAAAGCCAGACATTCCTCCGACAAGAACAAGCTGGCCTATTTCTGAGGACCAGCGCAAGGGAAACCAAACTTCGTGAAAGCATCATTACATACTGGTTAAACACTTACAACGGTCCACATGAATCCTCCAGTGCCTGAAGCATCCGTTTTGGACAGGGTTGTGCACATCCCAATCGCTATAACATTGGGCGCAGTAGCTCAAGGCACTTCAGCCTTACAATCCTTCCTTGTTCTCTCCCGAGTTATAATTGCCTAACATCTTTGAGAACTTCCCAACTTGTTAAATGCTCCCATTTTTGAAGGTCCTGCGTTTTCTGATTTTGATGCTGGCCTGAGCAGCTACTAAATCGGTTATTTGGAACATAACGAATACGCCAATTGCTCCAGATGTATTTAATCGCGGGTAAGTTGTTCATATTTTCTCTAGCAGGTCCTCATGTCCTCTGGAAATAGTGCCTCGCTTGTCAATGGTATCCATGCTGGGTCTCCGCTTACACCCATGAAGGCAAGTAATTCAAGTGTCTCCATTGTTCTATATCCTTCGAGGGAACTGATTCATGCTCAGGGAGATCGACTTAACGTGACAGTTAATAATTCTTCTTAACGACGGAACGCAAGTTTTAGGAACCAGTATTGTACATACCTTCCCCAAGCAGTCTGCATTTACTCACATAGACTGAAGAAGGGTAACCTCCGTTAGAGGTTCAGAAAAAGTGAGCACAGTCGAGTCCAACGACTACTGGGCTCCGTAACCGAAATACGAAATAGAGACACCAAAAAAAAACGGAAAAGGGGAATCAGGGGCTCGGTTGGGATGAGGTCACAAATTTTTGAACCACCAACGATTAAGGCAGAAGAATTGTTTGTTAAGCTAGCTATCGAGCGGCGAGGTAGGTTCCAATATGGGGGATACGATTACTGCCCTAATGTATGATGCACTTTTCTTTATATGCGATCAAGACTATATATCTGAACGGGGGATCTCGAAGTAGGAGGTGAAGAGGGATCAACGAGAAGTGTATTATTCTATTGATGCTCAAGTAATGGTGATCCCAAATTCCGAGCGAGACGAGCTCAAGTATTCGTAATGATGCCTCGCAAGGAGTAACTTGGATGGTTGAATACAGGATACACAGTATGTACATGTCAGTGATCAAACTTTTCGCTCCGTCCCTGGATTATTTTCGTGATTTCGATGCAAAGGACTGCTCAGTGTTACAGGAATTGTGTGAGATTATTGGGTCACTTGGAGTACTCAACATAGTGGAGAATTTTCTGCTCTCAGGGCCCAGGAATTGAACGTTAGATATCGGGCTTTCCCTACACATATATATCAATTTACGTTCGATTGGAGAGTTGGCAATGAAAACACTGAAATGCAAGGATGCAACAATAGCCTGCTGTAAAGCTACCATAGATCAAGACCATGCAGGAGTAACTATCAATACTTAAGATAAAAGAAATCCAGTAAGAGGAGGTGGTTCATATGCGAACAGCTGGCTGGTTAGAGTAACGTAAAGAGAGAAACGTGCAGCTAGAGAGGGAGCACTGAGGACTTGATTCTAGGAGCGACTTTGATTGAAGGCACTAGAGATAACTTGGACTTGCTTGACATCGTCGGGAAGGGCATCCCAAATAGGGCAGAGCTGGTCCCATTCCGCTATATGACTGGATAAGTAAGTGCCGCCGGAAGGGAACTTAATGCTACAAACTAGGTGGGACAGGGTTCAAAGGCATTTCAGGAGCCTCGGCAAATACTAAGGCGAGACCCCTATGTAGATCGTAGGCGGTTAACCCCGAACAAATGACCGAACGAAGGACTCACTGGTGAAGATGGAAATCAATGTGGCTAGGTTGATATGATCAGCTAAGTCTATCAGAATACGGGAGAAGTTGAAACGTACCAATGGAGGATCCATGGACCAGGATTATCCGTCCTAAATCGAACCGAAGTATAGTCACCTTCGGTTTCACCGGCGTTAACAACATCCCGCTGGATGGGATCCAGGAAGTTGAAGCGGCCGCTGTCAGCACTCCTCACAACGCTGAACGTATGCTAGATGGAGAATGAGACGATCGTCCGTTGTGGCAAAGAAGGCTCAACTTACACCATGCAAGTGGAATGGGTGGGGTCCACCGATCAGCCCACTGGGGAAGTTGATCTGGACGGTCTTATTCCTCTCAACGACAAAGACACATCCCTCAGGAAGTAGCTCGTGAGCATTACGAACACCGCTCATGATCTGGAGCAAGACGGGCACAGTGGGAGGGGTGAAAACGAGTCCGTTGACGCTGAAAAGGAAATCCTTTTCATTGAATCCCATAGTAAGATTAAATATATGATCCGCGCCATCGGGAGTTCGGTCTCCGGGAGGAAGAGTATTGAACAAGGGGCGCAAATTACTCTCGATGAGTTTTTTTGGGGTGACTTGTTGAGTAGATGTAGGATCCGCGATAGCCGCGCCCTTGTATCTGAGGATGGCAGAGTTGACGCCATTTGTGAAGGTTGAGTTGAGGCCGCGGCTACCGGAATTGGGTAAGGCGCGAATCCAGTAATTGGCGACAGGGTGATAGGCTTTTAGGACGACGGAGTAACGTTGACCTACCCCCATTCATCAACAAAACTTTTACGCGGCGTCACTTGAATACACTCACCAGCTAACAGTCGGATGGTGCTCACAGTGTATGGCTGGACATTTGTACCCTCAACCTCAATGACCGTGAGATCATGTTTATCGATAGAGAAGGTAAAGTTGGGATCACAGGAGATGGAGACCAAACGGAAGCGATAACGCTTTCCTTTTGCGACGTTCACCACGGCCAATTCGCTATTCGGCCCCCCTGGATATCGTCCTTTACCGTTGATCAGAGTGCTGTCTGCCGCTGGAATGCCACGAATTGATGGTGCAAGTGTGTGGTACCTACACATACGTGGTTACAATCACAAGCGAAGAACCAAAAACAGTGCCCACCATTCGGACAACGTTATGACGGTGCTTTCTGGAACACGCATATGTGCCTGTAGACTTGTGCTTTTCACCATTGATCAACTTACCGTTGTCAACTAAGGGATCAAGCGTCAGAATAGCTTGAGGTGCCTCGAGTATATGTCACTCACTATCATATAAACGCTTATGAGGGTCAGTCCGATCGTAGACGATTAATACACCTCTGACCCCATCACAGTACTGCACCTCTGGAATGTCTTAAGTTTCTCTTTTCTCGATGAACAATATGACACACCGAAATGTGAATGATACCAATATGTACCGGGGGCATCTGCGTCAAAGACGTACTTGAAAGAGTCATTGGGGGCGATAGGGCATTGGGTGATACCAGCGACACCGTCCATATGACTGGTACTCGTTTGAAGTATGCCATGCCAATGCTAGTTGGGTGTCAGATAGGTTATGTCCCACATTTCAAACGTGAGAGGCGCTTGCCATGCTGGTCCCCCGTAGCTGGTTCGGGTCTGACAACTGGTTGACAACGTTGATCTTCAGCCTGTCACCCTGAAATGTCTTCAGCGTCCCTCTGAAGTTCGAATGGACCAAACTGGACTTTTCTTGCTGTGATCACAGGCCCGGGATGAATGCCGTTGATGAGTGAAGCTCTGGTTGCAAGTGACTTTACGACAGTCGTGCAGAATGAGGAGGCTGACATACGCTCGAGTGAAGCCATCAGGGGAAATATCCTTGTTTCCGACCGTGAGGGTAGCCACTGGACTCAGCACTATTGCGAGAGCAGTGGCAGTCAGACTAAGAAGAGACGCGAGTTGCGACCTCAAAGACATCCTCCTAAGATCCAGACGATTCTGGTAAGCTTAGAAAAAGGTGAAGATAAGTTGAAGGAAGGGAGGGAGAATGATGGAGGAAGATGGGATAGCAGAGATCTATTTATGCTTGCCACGGGCTCGGTGACCCGCCGAGGCGCAGCCCAAGAGTATCGGACGTGGTTGTTTGCATCGTGAGTATAGCCTATGCTACACAGATCGTCTGCATGAGGAAGCTGTGACCTAGGAGTGCGTGCACACACTTGTAAAGAGTAGATGCCATCTCCTGCGGTCTAGATATGCCGACGGAATCGATTGTGAACGGTAATCAAGGGGCTAGTTTCGTAGAAAAGTTCATTAGAGCGCATAAAATAACCAGTGTCAATACTAAATAAGACCGATAGCTGAGTCTGTGCAGGATAAGAAGGACGATCGAAGATTGGGCCACCACCACCCGCCAGGCTCAGGTCTTTGGTGATCGCTCCCGCGTTTCGGCAGGCGGATGCATAGAGTAATGTAAGATTTATTAGGAGTTAGATGTGACAGGAAGTCTACAAGGAAGGTGGGCGAAAGCCTGAAGGGCTCTCCAGCCTGGGGTGTGCCACTGGGATGAGGAATGGCGCGATGGTTGGGTGGGTCCACTGGCATTTTATCAACCTTCATTATGTGGCCACGGACCTATACAGGCATGGGTGCAGTAGCTTTGAGTGTCGTGGGAGGGTACGAAATCGTGCTGCGCCAGTTGGCAACCACGGCAGGGAGTGGTGGTTGTTCAAGCTTTCAAGTATATGTCAGCGGCGTGACTGTGACTGTGACGCACAGTCCCAAGACATTACATTACCTTTACGTTTCCTTCAGCTGTGGATTCACAATAACGGCTTCATTAGCGTCCCTTCCAACGTACGTCTGAAAGCCAAGCATGGACTTGATCTTGATTAATGGTTCCTCATAGGTTCTCACATGATCTGGTCCATGCATTGGCCACCTGATGGGAGTAGTTCTACTCGATGCAACAGTTCCTGTCCGATTCACATTTGACATGCTACCGACATAGTTATGGTATCTAACCGAGTTCGCTAGTAATCTACCCAGACCTACTCGCGGCCGAGGTCGAAGCACCTGACAGATTCCAAAAGACGCCAAGCACACTCGACACCAGTGCCCGAAGCCGAGTTTTCTGAAGCTTTTCAACCTCTTCACTTCGAGCCTTCAGATCCTTCTCCAGTTCCTCAGCTTGGCACCGCAACCGCTGGACTTCGTCGTCAAGCTTAGCCTTCTCGTCCTCCAGCTTCTCAACCGAAGTCTTGTTTCGCTCTGTCACGTCAGATAGGGTAGCATTCGCAAGCCTGATGTCCTCCTCGTTCTTTCGAATCCGCTCCTTCATCGTCGCAATCTCCTCACGCAGAACACCGTTCTCGTCAAATAGGGCCTTCATCTTCTCTCTGCTCTCCTTCAGGTCGCGTTCCAAAGCCTCCTGAACCCCATGAGCCTTCTGTCGTTGCGTCTCCATTTCTGCAGCGTGAGTACGAAGAAGTCCAGCCTTTTCTTCTCGTGCCGCCTGTTCCATTGACAGGATGGTCGTCATGCTCTCGGCGGCCTTCGCCTCGAGAGTGCGGATATTCTCCTGGAGCGCGCTGGTACACAGCTGGAGTAGGGAGATCTCTTCTCTGCGTTCCTCAGCTATCCTCTCGATTTTCTCGGTATCGGCGCGTGAAGCCTCAAGGCAGGCATGGAGTTGCTGGGAAGTAGTGATGGAAGAGGACAACTCGTCCTGCAATTCCTGGATCCGACCCTTCGCCTGACCCATTTCACGCTGATGGTCGAAGACCACTTTCTGAAGCGCTTCCCGGGCCTCTTCCCTGGCCTCGACTAACGCCCTCTCCATCCCAACGACCCTTCCATCAAGATCCTTTTTTGCTTCTTCAAGCGTCGCGTATCTGTGCTGCAGGTCCTGGATCACTAGCTCCTTCTCGCTGACGGCACTCTGTACACGACGAAGTGCGTTTTCGAGTTTACCCTTGCTAGCCTCGAGCCGTTGGATTCGTCCATCGCGCTCCGTCAGCAACTTTTGCGTATCAGTCAACTGTTGGTGCAACTGGCCCGCTTTGCTGATAAGCGTCACTCTCTCTGTTTTTGCCTCCTCCTGCGTCGTCCTAAGCCTCTCCTCCAAGTCCCGTATAACCGCCTTTGCTTTCGTCAAGTCATCCTCCAAACCCTTGGCCTTCGCTTCCCCCTTCCTACACTGATCACCCAGTTTCTCCAGTTTGTCGCGCAAATCGCCGTTCTCGCGAGTCAACTTCGCCATTCCTTCATCCTTCATCCTCAAGTCTTGTTGCATGGATTCCAGAGAAGCTTGAAGATTCTGCACCGTGCGTTGTTGGGCGTCCATCTCGAGAGTGTGAGTGGCGCAGAGGTTGGCCCGCTCTTCATCCGATGTTTGCTTAATTATCTGTATTTGCGACTCTTGATCCGCCACCTTCTGCTCCAGCGCCTGGTTGGCATCCTGAAGACCCGACAGAAGCTTTTGGAGACGTTGGACCTCTTCAGCGCGTTCCTCTGCTACTTTGGATACTTCATCGGTTTTGACGTGGGAGGCATCCAGCGAAGCACGAAGTTGGTCAATCACCGCGACGTGGGAGGATAACTCATGGCGTAAACCCTGGATTGTATTCGTCGCGTCCGTCAGCTTCCGGTGATGATCGGCCGTTAGCTGATCGAGAATTTTCTGGTTCGCGTCCTTGGTCCGTACGATCTCCGCCTTCATCTCGGACACCTCCTTCTCGAGAACCTGCCTCGTCTCCTCAGCAGCCAAATTTCGACCATGCAGATCTTCCACCAGCTCGTCCTTCTCCTCGATAGAGACCTCTAGTTTTCTGACAGCGTCCCGCAACTCCTCTTTCGCAACGCTGAGATCATGAATTTGCGTTCGAGACTCCCGTAAGAGTCCATCTCGCTTCGCAATTTCCTGTCCCAAAACTTCCTTCTCCCGAGCTTGCTCCTCTTCGATCTTTCTCGCCTGATGTTGGTTGGCTTCCAGCGACTCCTGAAGCAGCAGAACCTGGCGACGATGATTCTCCAACTCGGTCGTATGGGCGCGCATAAGATCTGCTTTTTCCTTCAACGAAGCCTCCTCCGCCAACTTCATCTGTGCCGTTTTCTCCTCGTTCTCCTTCTCTAGATCGTGAACGCGGTTCTGAAGGGTCGTGTATCGCTCGTTTAGCTTCTTCTTCATCCCGGAGAGCTCATCCTCGAGGCCCAGAGGTATAGTCTGTGGCTCTTCCATTACGACAGTCGACCCATCCGATAATGATGTTGGTGTTCTAGGAAAGAAAAAAAGAAAAAAGGCTTAGCCAGGTGATGTTATCCTCCGTGCTGGGCAACGAACCTCTTCTTGGTATCTCGTGCTTCATCCGTCTCGATGTTCTCCGACCGTTTTTCGAGACCAATATCACTTGACTCCGCCGTTTCCTCCACCACCGGTGCAGAGGTTTCTTCGGAAAGAGTAGAACGCCTTCCCGGAACCTTGGCATTCAACTCTGCCACGTTTTGGGAAGTGGTGGATGCGGAGACAGCATTTCTTGCGACCTCCTCGGAAGCAACTGACACGGTAGTGGCTGCGGGAGTCGATCTCAGGAAATAGGGCAAGGCTCTGGCCACACCACGGAATGTAAATCGTCTACCGGCATCAGCGTTTGAGGTCCCGGAAGTGAGAGACGTCTGGGAGGGATTCCGAGGGATAAGATGAGCAAGAGGATCGGTTTGTGTCCTCAAAAGTGGCTTCCTTTCTGACAGACCACCAGGAATGGATTCGTCAACCGAGCCTTGTCGGGAGGCCGAGACATTGTTTGTCGTAGTGGTTGCCTGAGCGGGTGGGCTCGTAGCATTACGCCAACCTCCGCCTGCGAAGAATGACATGTCGACGATTTGGATAAGTTGAGGAATAGAATGAGGGTAGGTTGTCCATAAGCCCTGGGACGCGGTTTAAATTGGATCGCGTGCCGAGGGCATGTTCATGGTGCAGAGTCCTATATCACTACGGAGATGAGCATCAGCCTGCCTGCGGCACCACCATTACGAAGTACTCACCAGGCGTTATACACGCTTGAGTGACCGGTTTCGAGAGTGAACGTGTACAGGAGTCGACGAAACATAATGGACCTGCAGGCTGTCGAGTTCACGAAAGGCCAGTGGTGATGGTATCAGCCACGAGGCATAAGCGCTCAATCTAGCGCTCTACGAGTGAATTCAACCTGTGCATCACCTCGTCCGTCGAACAATCCACTGGAAAGCTTAACAAGGATTTGGGCTTCTTCTCATACCTATATAAAAAGACAACACGTGTTCCAGGGACTTGACTTGTTCAGACCCTCTGCTTGCCGTTATTCACTCAGAGCCCGGACCTTGAACACCCGTCTTTCTAAGAAACAGTAACTCACATCGTATTGCTCTATAATAACATCCACCACTGCTGTTTCCAAACGTTGCTCCATCCTTTCTCCGTTGTTCTTACGCCTGGTGTCCCACACGCTCGAGCTCCGCTTCCAAGGCTTGCATGACCATCTCAAACACCACACTCGCTCCATTACGTGTTTATTTTTATCCAACGTGCCTCGGAGGAGTTGCTGCTTCTCCTGGACAGAGCGTTTGAGTTGGTAGATTCGTGGTTTTGCAAGGTTGGGGTGGTGTTTCAACGATGTTCGCCGGAAGCGAAGAAAGGGTGAAGTTAACCCGGAACGGAGTCGGACTGTTGACTTGTCATCTCCGACCGGCTAGGTGGAAGCAAGGGCTCTCAGTGTGGCATTCAGCATCCACTCATTTACTTTGATACTCGGATCCGATGTGAAAGGGCCCGATCCTCTGCCAGGTATTGGAGTGTCGGTTCTTTGTGAGCTCATAGGCCAACGTTCGACAGTGAGCTCACTTGAGTGTTGGGGTATTGCTGAGGGTGTTAGAATAATGAATTTCCTACCCAGTACAACCGTCCACCATCCATTCAAGGGTGTAAGCCAATTAAAATTTGCCTCCAGGTTGCACGAACTATCATATTGTGATATCGTTGCGTAACTTCCGTTTCGGAGCACTCACTGGGCTTTGGTTTCCCCCCTGCCTCATACAATGTACCTCTGTCGCCCGTCGCGGATATTTTCCTCACTTACAATGGCTGGCTCGTTTGAAGACACACCAGGAGAGAAATCAAGTGTTGATGGCAGAAGCAACATCTGTGCGCGAGGTCGTTTCGCAAGGGTTTATTCCGCCTATTCGGCGCGACAGTACATAATTCAGATGTAAAGATATATTCCTTGTTGGCGTTGTTAATTCAGGATTAGTATGCAGTTAAATTCTAATTTCAGGTGCAAAATCCGAAACTTCTTCTTGGGTAGGTGCGCGAGTGCGACGTCGAACGTACGTCGTCAGCTAACGACCGGGAGAAGGGACAGGATTAGCTAGACGGAGCTAAGAATGATTTGACTTGACAGTGTGACTCAGGGAGAGTGCAACGAGATGCTCACAGTAAAAGTGCTTGCCTTGTCTGGACAGAGAGTAGGGTATATTGAGTACACGATGATTACTCAGACGGTAACAAACGCGAGCAATTTAACTAGGAAGTTCAATCGATGTTGGGAAATTGAACACGTTGGCCGGATCAACAGCAAGTTTGATGGCCTGAAGCCGTTGGTAATGGTCGCCGTAGTACCGATGTTGCCCTATGGTAGATGGATTGAAGCGCAGATCCCAAGTAACTTTTGGTAGGCACTCACAATCAGCAAGGCGATCATCAACGTAGTTTGGGTATGCCCTGTCAAGATGCAATTAATATCCATTCGGTCATGGAGGTTATGGCGTTCAGGTTACCCGAAATCCCAACCAGGGTTATTACTAATCATACAATCTGCCATGACTACAGGACGATCAGTCTGGAAGATATGGTATCATACGAAGGACTAACCGTCTGCAAAGTTGAATCCTTCTTGTGGATACGGAGGTTCAGTATTCGATGTCGACGTATACATTTGGAATGTAAACAGAGAACTTCGGTGTGCAAACGCAGTGTCGTTCATAGGTACGGAGGTAATCGCCGAATGCATTCCACCATACACTTCAACTTCAACAATCCAGCTCTACGCAACATCATAAGAGGACACATGACGGATGCGAGATGACAGCACTTACCAGAGATGTAGTATATCCTTCACTGGCGAGGTACGCCATCAAGCCTTCCCAAGCTGCCCTCGTGGGGACCTCATTCGCGGCGGACACGACTGACTTCGCATAGAAGGTATCGTGTGTATCAGGAGCGAGACTAGTGTTAAGATTCGTACTGGCGCCGCCGCCAGGATATTGAAGGCTTTCAACGAAGGTTCCACCTTGATGGATCACACTCGCTGGCGGGGGCATCACACTCAAGAAAGGTTCCAGGGTAGCATTTAACTGTTGCGGATCGAGGTACCAGCCACCAGTTAAGCCGAAGAGGACTTGCCCTCTGGGTGCTCCCGGGGAGAAAAACAACATAGGGCCCAATTCGGGCGGTATGTCGGATTGTACGAAGTTTTGAAAGTCCTCCAAAGCTTGTGTGGCATCCGTGACATTGAGGATCCATGTATACGTGAAAACGGTCCCTGAGGATGGAGCGGGATGAGTGTTGAACTCGATAGAAGTGGCAATTCCAAAGGAGCCGCCAGCGCCGCGTACAGCCTGCATGAAGGGTAAGAAAGCATTGCCTGAAGGCTCTGGACCAGACGCACCCAGAAGAGGTCAGGATGCTCGTTTGCCGAAGTCCTGACAAGACTGCCGTTCGCAAGTACGAGATCGACGGAGACGATGTTATCCAAGGTCAGACCCCACATGCGAGACGTGAACCCAAACCCGCCGTATGCTGATCCCTCTTTAACAGAGATAGCACGTAGTATCTTGTAAATGCCTACCTGCGTGTCCACCAATTCCAACGTATGGGCATGTTCCATGAGGAATAGCCCGACCATGGTCTCCTAATGCCAAAGCGATGTCTCCGAGCCTATTTCCTGTTCCCACTCTAGCTACATTGCTGTGTGGGTCGATTGTTATCGTCTTGAATGACCTCAGATCGACTACTACGGATCCGTTCTTCCCTCCAAGTCCATTCGCTATGTAGCTGTGCTGATACCGATCATGAGATTTAGGACTACATGGTTAGAAGAACACTCACTCCACCGCTTTGCGCAACTACGGTGTAATTGAGGCCGGATCCTATTTTAACAACATCGGAGACTTGCTCTGGGTTCGTCGGAAACGTTACAGCTGACGGCCGTACAGTGAGCCTACGGTTGTCTAAGAAGAATCCAGTGAGTATTGAAACTGCGAAAACTAAGCTGAAGAGAGCAAACCCACAAGGTGTTGTGATGTTTAGGTATTCGGGATCATCTGGCGTTACGAAGGGTATCCCTTTCTCTGTCAAGAGTTCTGGGAGTCCAGCAAGGACCTTCGTGAGCAAGGCGCCGCCAACAATCAAAACGCCAATCAAGTGCATGAGAACTTGGGGGTTCAAGCAAAAGGTGGACTCTAGGCTTTCGCCGTGTTGGTCAGGTTTTATCCCCATCAATATGTATGGGGGTTACACGGTAAACTTACCTATCCCTGCATTGTTACAATGTGGAGAGTGGAGAAAGCACGAGGGTCACCCTTGGTTCGCTGACACCCCCTGTTCCCTGTCCCGAGAATATCTCGATTCTCGTTGAACATACGCACTTCAAACTTTATATACCACTTCTTAACGGTAGTCCTGACACATTCCAGGTTTATACCTTGGGTAGATAAAAAGTTGAGCTTTCCGCTGCTTTTCATGCTCTCGCAGACAGTGCCGAATCGGAGTGCAAATAAAATGATCATATCAATCACATGTTTTAGTGCCATTTCGAAATTTCATCACAAGCAGCTGACTCCACTCGAGTTGATGTGCTTCAGGACCACTACAGTGCTCCACCACTATGTGCTCCCCTTGCTCGTCACATCAAACGTCACGTTAGCCGATACTATCCCCAACCCCTGGTTCGCTCGGACCATTGCTTCGCTCATCCTAACACTTTCCCAGTGGTTTGAAGTCTGTATCTTAAGTAGAAAGAAATATAGGTTTTCTGCCCTTTGTCTGCCAGCCGATGCCAGGTAGGAGTTCGAAAAAAGTGATCCCATCAACACAGCCATTACAACGTCACCGCTTGCTCTCGAAATAAGTTACGTCGCGGCTTTCTGTAGTCGAGTCTCTCAATGTGTCTACCTATGCCAACAGGTTGTCAAAGGAGGAGGGCATATGAAGACCCAGATTACAAGGAGAAGATCCAAGAGGCAATTGAGGAGCTGAAGAACAATACCTACTCAACAATTAATGCTGCTGCCAAGGCTGTCAATGTGCACACTCATGGAGATTTACAGAATAAAATGTAATCAATCTAAGGTGAAGAACACCACCCTTCATGACCACTACTGTGGACTTCATCAAAATCATGTCACTGCCTCCTCACAACAACAACTTTTACTTACTGGAGGTTGAGACAACACTTGTTGATTGGATAGGCCACAAAGGTGCTTCTGGCACTCCACTTGATTGTGAACAGTTGGAGAGCTATGCATCTGAGCTTGCAGGTCACCAAGTTGGGAAAAACTGGCTGAAAAAGCTGCAGGTTTGTCATCCTAAGCTCACTGTGTCCAAGCCTTGGAAACTGGGTCTGAAATGTGCAATGAACTTGAATAAAACAAATTATAATGACTTTGCTGATATATTTGAAGCACTCCATGCAACTTATGGTGGGATTCCACCTGAGCATATTGATAACATGGATGAAAAGGGAATACAAATGGGCAGTGGTCAAAAAAAGGAAGGAAGCTTCATTTCTACCTATATGATTACATTGACTGTTACTGGAGCTTGTCACCATAATCAAGTGTGTGTCAGCGGCAGGGATGTCTATTCCACCCTCATTTATTCTCTCTAGTGGTCTATTACCTGACTTATGCAAAATACCCAATAAGAATATATCTAGGTAAAGGCTTTTCACCTTTGTAAACATCTACACTACATTCATTTCTGGTTATAGTGTTGCTACATCTCCTACTGGCTGGATTGATAATAAACTCACTGTCCACTGGATTGAAGAAGTCTTCATTCCTTTTGCTCTCAAAAATCACATTTCAGAGACACCAATTCTCCTCATCTATGATGACTATGATTCTCACAGGACTGTAGGGCTCTACCACACTGTTTATACAGTTGATGACTGCAATATTATTATTTTTTGTTTGCTATTAAAATGTATATACAAGTTCCAGCCACTTGATATTGCTGTTTTTGGCTACATCAAACATACTTAGAACTTCTATTGTAGCCACTGCCTATATAAAAATGTTGCTATGAAACCCTACAATATTATCTAATGTTACAGACTTCACTTTCTGCCCATTAGACTCTTGAAACCTTGGTTACAACCTGCGTTCTGTGGATCCCATTCAGTTTAACCTCATCTCTATCTCCATCGGGCAGCTTCCCTCTAGTAGGGCTGTGCTCCATTCCATTCTCCCCTATCATTCCTTCCAATCAGAATTCCTATCTGAGTTTCATTCCTCTTTCTGTTTATCCATGGCTATTCCTTGTTCCTGTAATTATTGTTGCCTATCCAGGTCTTACCCGCTTATCTGATGTTTCACCTCCGACCCTGTCTGATTGGGTGACTGGACGCCTTGTGGATGGTCTCCTCACCCTCATGAATACCATCGCAGATATCAACTCACATGTTGATCTTGTCCTCTTTGAGCAGTTAAGAATGATAGCAC
>JAEUWL010000341.1:0-53354 GCA_018524415.1 Podaxis rugospora
CCGAGAATGCCTTGTAACCAGGGCTCGAAAGCTTAACGGATGAGAATTGGGGTCCATAACAATCCCCAAAACCATGGGTATAATTTTATCTCCAAATGTCTAATTTGTATGTTACTAACTCTCAATACCTTCAGGATTGGACTGGTCCTTTTGAAAATGAACTTATCCTCCAGACTTTCATGGCCCATCTCACAGCCATCAGAAAGAGTCAATGGGCTCTCAGACTGACATATAATGGTAAAGACAGATATCCTCATGATGTGCTTGCACTAGCTGCTGTAGCTATAAGTGCCTCTATCTCAATGTATTCCCAGTTCTTATACAATAGTGTTATTTAACAGGTAGAGCATGCCCTCAACCCCTGGGCACATGGTTCACTGACCATCACAAGTGTACAGAAAGCCACAGAACAAAACAAGAGGGCTGTTGAATATTCATGGAAGGTCAATGAAAGGGGCCACGAGATGAAAGGTTATGTTGCCTTCTCTGCTAATAACTAGGGAAAACCCATGCACAGGTACCTTGTCTCGATCAACAACTTGACTATGGAAGCATTTGAGAGGATTATCACTGCCAGTCAATGTTTCACTGGCAAGACTTCTCACAGTTCTAAACTTGCTAATGATGACTCAGATGATGAAGCTGATCCCTGCTGCCAACTTGTTAGGACAGGATTACCTGCCAGTGAAGATTTGGATACAGATGGTACAGCAGATGCTGAGAAAGGCAATGTCAAGTGTGGCTGGAGTGTCATCCCTAAGTCAATCCAAGATCTCAGCATATCCTTGGACAATGATATCATTGAAATCCATGATATGCTGGTGCTGAAGGATCAGAAGGGAAAGGGAAAGGCAGTTGTCAAGCCTCGTCCCATTGCTACTGGTGCATCAGCATCTGCCTCAGGATCATCAAATCAATCCTTGAAGGACCAAAGGCACTACACAACTTGGCTCTTTGTTGGGTATGACAATTTGACTATAGGCAACTCTTAACATACCCATTTCTCTCTTTGTAGGTTTTTATTGTCTAATTTTTGATAGTCTTGTGTCTGTGATCACTGTGCCATTTAAATCTCTCTCTTCCCTTCCATTACAGTATCCCACCTCTTTAGTACATCCCTCCCTCATGTGTCATATCTCATCCAAATTTCGGTTCTGAACAATTCTGATTTAGCTTGTTATGAGCTTATACCCACCCTTTTAATGATGATCAGTTTTACTTTGGCTGCTTAAAATGTCTTGAAACTGAGCTGTCTCTGGCTTTTTTCAGCATTTTGGAACTTTAACTGAATTAAACTGGCCTAAAGTGTGGTCTGAATATGCCACTTATTTTATTATTAAATTTCACTTTTAATTCTTTTTTGGCCTTAAATTTACTTATGTAAAGCTAGACCAGCCACATAAAATTATATTTATAAGGCAGCAAAAAAGTCAATTTAAAGTGAAATAAGGCATTTTAAATAATTGCTTAAAACTTTAAAAATGACTTTAAAATTTTGGCCTTTTTTAAAAAAAAAGTCACAAAAAGATGAAAAAAGTCGCATTAGATTTTGCTGATGCAGCCAACAGTAGTGTGATAGAGGTCCATTTCATGGGCAATATTGGTATTAGTGAAGCCAAGGGAGTTGAGCTGGGCAACATGAGCTACTTTGTTAGGGGATGTGTAGACCATGATAGAGAGGTTGTGTATGCAGAGTTTCATGTCAAATGGATAAGTTCTGGAGACTTATAACCTGAACAATACCTTACAGCATGATCAAAAGAAATGTATGTGTAACTCAGTAATAACTGTGAAACTGTCATCTCTCAGTGCTGAAACATGATTTATATTACACTTTCATATATTTCCTACATGTCTCACAGCCTCATGGCAATTAATTGAGGTATATAAGTAGTAATCTACGACGAGGAGAGGGCTCTGATAAAGTCACGTGACTGGCGTGCAATACTTTTGCTCGCTACTGTATATACAACAAAATTGTTCTGCCCAAGCGCCCAAGGAGAAATCGACTCGAATATGAACAATAAAACGATGCATGTGATGCAGGACGTATAACCCTGAAGGAAAGCCACAAAAATGCCCGTGAACCACGAATGAATATGTAACCTGGAAAGATCATGGACGGAAATCTTGTGCGAAATTGCTCCATATATCATTCTGTGACATCTCCACTCCAACCATGTAATCGTGCTGTTGATATTGTTGGTTTGATGGTACGTTTGTGTATCCTAGAGCCGCTGCATTGCCGTTTCCGTAGTACGGTGACTGAGGTTGATGGTGACTCGTCGATGCCGAGGTATGTGGCTGTGAATGCCACAGGTGACCTGTTCCCGTTCCATTCGGCATAACGCCTCCATTCCCTGGGCTATACAAACTGGGAGCCTCGAAATGAGGCGAATACACAGAATCGGAAGGCGTCGGATAGCCGTCCGTTGTGGGGGATAATGGGTCGTTTTGATATACTCCAGGTGATAAAGGCTCTTGGCTTGAAGAGGTTGAGTAGGACGTGTATAGATCCTGGTGTGAGGAGTGTTGGAATGTATACTGGGATTGCGTGAGTGCCTGAGGGTGTGCTGAGGGTTGCAATGGTTGAGGGAAGTAGTTGTACATCTCGTGTTTGCTTTGACCAGCTTTGTTACTCTGGTAATATTGGTTGAGCATTTCGACAGCATCAGCTCGTGGTGGCATAGGGGCAGGAGCTGTGACTGGCGGTGTTCGCTTGGAGTTCGATCTTGATGTTGGACTGGACTCGGTGTTGTTCGTTGGTGAATTGCCGTTAGATTTGGGTACGATGAGGGATTTGCGACCACCAAGAACGTCCAGGGCATCTGGTTCTGATGGATCTGTTGGTTGTCTGTCCAGCCCATGACCTCGACGATGTGCCTCCAGGGATTTTTCCGCCCTCTCCACAAGCTTTTGCATGTGTCGCTACGAAGAAATCAGAAACGGTTGAGGTGAAATAATGGGTACTGAATACCAAAGAAGCCTCTGAGCGACAGGGTCGAGAGCCTTCCTCGTACAGTGCAAGGGCCTCCTTGAGGTCCACATAGCATTCACGAGCAAGGGAGAACCCAGGACATTCGACGACTACTGCACTAAGGACGATCTGTAACCAGGTCAGGAAACCTCCGTACTGGTCATTGGAGGCGCGACTTACACAAGAGGAGTATACAGCAGTCCAGAAGTACCAGCCATGTCGCACAATCCTACGATGTTTGGCATACAGTCCGTGGATGTGCTGACAAACCGTTCTTGCCGAAGTGATAACTGCGTAAACGGAAGGGGCATACTTATGTTTGAAAGGATCTATAGGATTTTGGCGGATTGCCTGGGCGAAGTAGCTGCGGTGGATGTAGAGTAGATCTGAAGATACGTCAATCAGAGTCAGCAGCATTTGGTGAGGAGCTCACGAACTAGATTCTTTCATGAACCGCGCACAAGCCTGTTCGCATGCCAGCTTTGCGTTGTCAGGCCAACCATGAGGACTCTTCGGGTTAGCCGGCGTCCATAGATGCTCGGGTGGAATGATACTGCGCAACATCTTGTCCAGCTCGAGAAGTTGAGAATAAGGAGGTGTCTTTGTGGCAAAAACGTGGTTGGCGGAAGCAGTGAGGCACGTTACACAGTACTGTGTTCTCCAGTTCTGGTCTTCAGATGACGGGTATCAAGTCAGTACATGGGGGAGGGGGAACTCGAGACCACCCACAGCCCGGTTCTATTTCGCCCTTTGCATTCTTGTAAGCATAGAGATCTTCAGGCAGTTTGCAGTCGGTATGGTCAATACCAAGACAACCTGGTCGACCGTTGACGATAGCCTTAAGAAGGAATGAGCAATATGAAAGCCATGAGCAGTCCTGAACATACAGTATACGTATCCCAAGTCCAGATATCCCAGAAAATCTATGTTCCAGAGGTCAATAGCACAGGAGGTCTGGATGTAGTTTTAGGCTTACGCCGCGTCGCCGTTGTATTTCATCATCTGGTAAGCTCCAGCCCCCACTATCACGTTCTGTGGAAGGGTCAATCACCGAACGGGGAAACGCTTGCGGAGAACTTACGCAATCCGATCTGTCATGAAAGGATGTCAGATGGTGAGTATTAACTCAGCCGAAACAGTTCTACTGACCATTTGAGCGACCCTTGCGGCCAGGCCAGTGATCAACCAACGTTCTTCATTCGCTGATCGGTCCGAGTTGAAAAGGAAACGGATCATCATGAAGAGGGCTTCACAGGTTGCTACGGTAGCGTCCGTGAGCATTGAATCCAAAGATAGAGCCGCACGGGCTAGCTGGTGATACCGGGCAGCGAGCCAATGGGCTTGTTCTCCGGATGCTTCATCGTAGAGAGCGCCGTTGGCAAGAACAATAAAGAAAACGGATAGTTTATGGGAGTGGATGATGTTGACGCTTGGAATGCCGGTTGTGCCATAGATAGGATCCATAAACGTTCTGATGAACAACTGTCGAGCGATGGGATTGTACCTGGGTAATGGTCAAATAAGGTATGATGATCATACTGTGAAGGAATACCCACATCCACGAGCAGTACTCATAATAGATATCAAACAGTTGCAGCGCACGCTCCTGGGTAGGAATAAAGGGCAAAAATAGGGGCTTCTTATGTGAAGAATCTTTGAGACCGAACGGGAAGGCAATAGCAAGTTCCATGATCTCCTGTGGAAAGTCAAGGTCCCTCAACCGGTATTTGTTTTCATCATAGATAGACTAGGAGCACCATTAGATATTGAATCAACGACTCATAATTGACGACATACTGGAAGCAAGTCTTCAAGGTACTATTCGTGTGGGTCAGAGTCAGAGTTGGTGGACTCAAGGTGGGGATACAAGAGGGACACCTACCTCAGCACCTGCCGTTACCCCACGGTAGCGCATTTGCCCATCCTGACCGATTGCAAGGGAACCAAGACCCTCTGTAATCCCTTTGACCTCCGTTTCATCTTCCTCATGGTGTTGGTGCTGCTCGGGTGCGGCGGGGGAGGAAGCGTCCTGAGGGTTCTCGAGTTCCAAGAATGACTCTTGTTCAATCGATTGCATAAGAGATTCAGCTGGCTCCTCCTTCGTGACCTTCATCTTCAGCAGATGTGGGGCACGCATTTCCAGCAGCTCCTCCAACTCTCGGACCCTCAAAGTTAGTTGCTTGACTTGTTTTGAAAGCTCTTGGGCATGTGCCATGAGCACCCTGTAGGCAACAGGTCGGTCATGGTTGGGGTTGCGAGTGATAACAAATCATTTACTTATTGCCCTTGGTTGCTGGTAGAATACCTGCAAACAGAGTTGAGAATGAGTTATGTCTACCATGAAGCGAATTGGAAATTATATACCGTCAGGACAAATTGAAGCGCATCCTCGGCTATGGCATGGTTTAGCTGAAGCGGTGGGCTATTTTGAGGATATCTTACCGAACGCATGATTGACAAGGAAAGACTCTATGAGGTATGCGAATGGTAAGTCTGAGAGTTGGCAAGGAACATTGAAACGGGCACACCGGTCGCATTTGAGTTTGGATCTGTGTGTACGTCAGCGCTGGAAGAGTAATGTAACAAGAAGAAAGAGATGAACAGACCGACGACATTCAGCGCAAGAAAGGCCAACCTTGCGGGGGGGATTGGCGTCTGACTTGTCTATGACCCCCATATCGGTGAGGAGTAGAGGGAGGAATGATAGATAGCCTGATTGATATGGGGAAAGGGGGTGACTACCGATATTCGGGCTAAGAAGGGATATATGGGCCAACATTCAGTTTGTTTGGTTTCCACACACATCTATTCCCCTGTGACAGGTCCGAGCTTGAAACGACACTATGGTGCCGCCTTCCCTGATGTTCATCCACCCTGACCAGTCCCTCCCTCCCCGCAAAGAAGCCTACAACATATCCTCATTCTGTCGTAAAACTCAATTCTGCCACTCCTGCAGAATAGTCCAACCTCACAGTATGTCATATTCTACAGACCCCAGTCTCCTCAAATGCCGAACCGCAGTGCTGATGGTCATCGGCAGACCGCCTGCCTGATTGGGTGAAGCGCAGTGTGAACAGCGCAAACCAATTCATCTCTGTCTATTCATATTTTCTGAATCTATATTTACGTGTTGCTACCCTCTCTTCATATCACATATCTTCACTTGTATCCTGTCAGTTCGGTAAGTACCTTGGGCGCTTATACGGTTATCAAAGCAGGCAAAAACAGAGAGAAAAAAACAAGGGATCAGATAAAGCGGATTCACTACCAAAGTAGCTCCTCCGAAGGTAGCTGAGTTGGTTTTCTGCAGTGCAGGATGGTTCCTGCATAAAGCCAAATGCCTCAAACATCATAATACATGTCCAGAAGGAGCCAGGTAAAGAGAATAACAAGAACAAAGGATGTGGACAACTCACAGCTGGGGTAAAGCGGTCATGTTGGTGAGCAACATGCAAATCAGGAAAATTGTGTGCGAAAGGCTCCGTTTTGTGCACAGTTCAAGCTCCGATCAACTCCGAAACTCCGATCCACCCAATCTGTGCAACGTCGTGGACGACGACAACATGTCAGCCACACAGCAAAGCCAAGGGTTTACCTACCCAACCACTGGATATGTACAGTCAACTACAACAGAACCCTCTGTAACTGCAGCTACACCTACTGGTACTCAACAGACGGCCCAGGCTGGTACCTCGACCTCTACACAGACCCAGACACGCCAGGCAGCAGAGGAGGCTCGCAAGGATCGCACACTGGCGGAATTTATGCTAATGCTTGATGATTATGAACCGCTCGTATGTGAAACATTTATTTGTCATATCTTTGAGCATAACTGATGCACTGAGAATCTTAGATTCCAAATGAGGTTACCGATTACTACCTCCAGCGCGTTGGGTTTGAGTGTGAGGATGTGAGACTGTAGGGCTCTCTCTTTTCCCCTCTCCTCTTGCTGTCCAACATGTTTCTTCTAGGAAGCGCCTTTTGTCTCTGGCCGCTCAAAAGTTCGTATCTGACATAGCCGCCGATGCATATCAGCATGCACGCATACGAACGAATGCTGCCGGTGGCCGAGCTCGCGTGAACCAACCTTTCACAGGGGCTGGCCATGTGAAGGTAATATAATTCTTCGGCTTGTATCCGACCCTTGACTGATGCGGTTTGACAAACGTTGAAGGACAAGACACGCACTACTTTAACGATGGAAGATCTCAGCGCTGCCCTTGCTGAGTATGGCATTAACTCCCGGAAACCAGAGTATTACATGTAGCGCCATCCTGCTTACACCTTGTGTTGTATCCTTAATGTGCAGTTAGCAGTAGGCAATTTTCGAGGTCTATCTTGGTGTAGATTTCGGTTTGGGTAAGACAATTCATAATCCTTGACTTGGACTGTGCATCGGAGATGCTATGTAAATATCATGTTTGCCAACATACAAGACATCAATGCATCAAGCCTCGCTGACGGCGACTTTCGTGACTCGATACACAAAACCTAAAGGCTCATGTACAGGGTATTCAAAAGCCGCACTTCCAAGGGCTCCCCATTTGATCCACCAGTCCTCCGCAGCCTCACGCGCATTGTATCCGAACACCTCACCAATCTCGTCCCACTGCTCCCTCAGCTTAGTATCATCCCATTTGGTATTGATGGCTTGGAGTGACAACCTCATTCCTGCATCTCGTATATCACGGTCATGCCCAGGGGGCAATGTAACCAGCATCGCGTTCCGGAGTTCCGAAGTGTGTACCTGAATGCATCTATCATAGCGAACATCGTGGAAGGCTTCGAGCAACTGGGGAATCTGCTCCCTTGTGCTCAAGCGAGACATCAAAACACCAAGAACGGTTGCGTCCTCGACTGCAAGGCTTGGGCCTTGCATGGTGCACGGCTACGATTGGTTATAAGTGAGCAATGGTAGCAAAATGTGAGCATCCGAGGAAACTTGCCAATAGCGGATGGGCAGCTTCTCCAATTAGAAGAATACGGCCCGATCCATCCAGCCAATCCTCCGCAATTTCGCGTCGGATGAATTTAGTGCGAAGCGCAGTGGGGGAGAGATTGAATAACCGTTGGATTCTAGTCCAAAATAAAGCTCAAGTGTGCGTCATTTTCGGGCCATTGCTTTTCACGCACCTAGGGTCGTAGCCTTTAAAGTCGATGATGCTTGTTGGCACACTGATGTTCCATCCCTCTTCCACGGGTTCGGAGGAGCGAAGACCCTCATCGGGCCAATACACGTGAAGGCTGTATTCTGTTCCGTCTCGCTAATCAAATTCGAGGTCACAAAGATATTGGGACATTGAATAGGTTGATATACACACGATAGGATAACCTGTACTAAATTAGCGCTATGGGATTGATAACAGAGGATGAGCCAGCTTACCAAGTGCGCTGCGAGAATCTCCCATCCAAATGGGCCACTGGTCATCGCGTCAGCTGAGAACAATGACGAAGCCCTACAAGGATAGTAGATCCGAACCTCAGAAACCTCTGCATACTTCCGTAGTTCTGGGTCTTTCTGCATCTCAGATGTCGGAATGGTGACACTGTCAATGTATAATTAGAAATTTCCACGGATGACATATCGAGTCCAACATACGTGTAGAAGCTGTGATTTGTGTCGGTGCCCGTATCGGCTTCTGGCGCGACAGTTTTACGAACTACGCTTCGATATCCATCGGCACCTATAACAACATCGGCAAATAGTTCAGTGCCGTCCTCGAAAACAACAATAGGTCGGTGTTTTTTTTCGTCGAAATAAACTCTCTCTATCGAGGCGTTGAAGGTGACTGTTGCACCGGCGGCGGTGGCGAGTCTGTGTAGTGCTTGGTGCAAATCATCGTACTGCCACAAACGCGTGAGTACTTGCGGCGTTCATGGGAGACGGAGTCTTAATTTGCGTACATGCATCAATAAGAACTCAGCACCTGCTTCCTGAATGATATCCTCTTGCCATTCCAGGAGTCCGACATGTTCCCCGGTATGGACTGCGGCAACCAAAAAAAAAAAAATTCAGTCACCGGTATTGGCATGTAAATAAATTCAACTCACACGAGTAGAATTGACTCTTGCGACACCTCAGAGCAGCTGCTAGTTCCTCGTGTAAGCCCCACTCGAGCAGAATCTTGGTCATGTTCGGGGGAACACGTATTCCTCCCGCTGGCTGCCGTCATCTCTTGGTAAAATTTTCGTGAGCTACACAAACTTGATATACCTGGTGGAGGCCATCCGACTTTTCAAAGACTTGAACACGATGGCCACTTCGGGCTAGAGTATAGGCACTCGCAAGGCCGGCGATTCCTGGTTACACATAAAGCCAGTGGTACACCTAACGAGCCCTGCGACGTAAAATAGTACGTACCTCCACCGACTATAATGATGTCTATGAGCAATGTCGACTGCCTGCTGCTAATCCCCATGGCTTGCATGCGCTCGTGTAGGCCATCGTTGCTATACATAGTATGATAGGCGGGAATGCTGAAGGATGCTATGGGTGAACGAGGGGTAGTTCGCGACTGGCTTGAAGGTGCAAGCGGGAGGAGAAGAAAGGGCGTTCCGAATTAGAGTCAGAAGTCGGTCTCTGAGTATATTCTGAGGATTGGAAGCGGGAAAGAAGAGTCGGTCTAGGGTTATGGATAAAGTATGAGCGAATTGCCAGCGAGCGACTAGGCAAATGGGCCCAGAGAAGAGGATCAGAAGGTTTGAGGTTGACGAGTGGCGCTAGGGATTCTCAAGTCAACCGACAAAAGTGCAGTTCTTTCCGCGACCCGGTTAACATGATCGTGCCAGCTGGAGTAATGATACAGGGTATGATGGAATTCTTCAGAAGTAATGATGGCGAATGATGGAAGGCTTGCCGACCGAAGAACACGCGGAATGTTTAGATTCCTGACAAGGGAGGTGAGCCTGTTGGAATTTCTAGGGAAACCCCCTTTGCCAGAAACTTTGCATCCGAAAAATTAATGTCATTGACATGATAATAGGGGTAGATATGATTTGTTGGCTAGACTGGGAGTGTTCTAAGTCAGACAGAGGATAGGTGGGTGAATGATGGCCCGTCCGGGCATACAAGAACAAGCTTATACACCAGAGGTACAATGTGTAGAGAAGGTTAAGACAAGTTGAAGGTGCGGGGATCACCAATCAGATGTCAGATGTTGCCTGGGATAGGTGCAGGCCTAAAGTTTTGTCGAACTGCAGATCAGAAGAAAAGTGCTGGTCGTTATGCCGGGTGATGAGGATATAAGTCGCTGATAAATAATATCGAAATGGAAAAGGGCCGAGTAATCACGTGAATAATTGGTAGCGAGAGGCGGACCAAATCGAGACAATTGTTGGCCTCGTCGTCGATGACACTCAAGCTTAAGCCAGAAAGCAACCCTCCGTCCCCATTTACATGGGACATTCCCTCTCCGTCTCCACCAGATCCCTCTTCGCTACCCTCGCCCCCCGCAGCATGGCTCTCCGCGAAGGATATGAAACTCTATGGCTCTCGGCCACTCACTTCAACTTCGGATATTGGCGTGGTCAAGTGCAAGGACTGCAATAAACCCATTCTTCGGAGTTTTATCTCGGAGCATGCCAGTGAGTGCTAGCAGATTCTGGCCTCTCCGATATATCCAACTCGGAGCTGGCAGGCGTTTGTGCCAAAATTCGTTCTGCAACTCTCAAAAACACCAAAATAAAGGGAGACGCTGATGGTACGTCAGTGTTTCGGTATCGCGTAGAATTTGATCTGAACATTGGTTTAGACAAGAAGAACCTGAAGAAGCGCAAAGCTTCACCGACTCCAGAGGACCCCTCACAACCGCTCAAGAAGAAAGCCAAACCGCCGCCTAAAGTCACGAAAGGTCGAGTCAAAGGACCCATAGATTATGATAAACAATGCGGCGTTATCAATGACAAGAATTTACCATGCTCTCGATCATTGACTTGCAAGTCTCATTCCATGGGCGCTAAACGTGCTGTACAAGGGCGTTCACGCGGATACGACGAGCTTCTTCTCGAATGGAACCGTGCCAACAACCCCAACTTTGTCGAACCTGTGAAACGCGAGACCAAGGCGGAGAAGAAAGAGAAACGGGAACGAGAGAAACAAGAGAAGAAGAGGTTGGAGGCTGAAGCAGCGGCGGCTCGGGGGGTAGATGTCGCTGCGGCATCATCTCACAAGAAGAGTGCTACCGGCGTCGCTAAGAAGTTTGGCAAGAAGGCAGCTGCCGCGGCCGCAGCAGTACGTCTAGCTGAAGAAGGCGGGGATGCCTCTGACGATTTAGGTGAACTCGACTCCGAAGCCGAATTGGATGACCTAGTCAAGGTCGTTAACACCGCAAAGGATCGTGGGTTGATGGCAGTGCCCTTAGCCGTACCTTACGATGCTGGCAGTTGGTTTGTCCAGCGTCGGGAGAGGGCTCGGATGTGCCGAGACTTTTTATTCGGTGCTCTGACAGGGGGCGGCGGTAATGGTGTACCCGGCACCATAGGTGCATTGAATATGGTCCGGAGTACCAGCATGGGCCACACAGGTATGCCCATGCACCGGTAGATAATGTTGGACTACATATTTTGTAATCTTCTGTATTTTTAGCGCTAGGTATCTAATTCATCCCAATCTGTGTACACTACACATAAAACCAGAAATGCACCCTAAAACCCAAAAAGAAGAAAAATGTACAGCAAGACAATGTCAGATGCAAGTGCAAACGTAAGGGAAAGGTTCGCGAAAAGTCTATGAAAGCGGTTAGCAGGACACGTGGGGGGAGGTGGAGGGCAGTCGTCTTATGAGTAGAGGTCTACAATTAACACGGAATGAATTCGAAATTGCCTGGAAGGACGTACGTCATTCATACATCTGCGACTGCTCGAACTGCCGCGGTCCAATCCGACCTTGATACAAGGCCTTGCTGTTCAGCAGCTTCAAGGACCGCGATTATCCAGTCTTGACAATGTGTCTTTCCATTTGGTCTCCGAAATGGCACGTCTGCCACGATCTTCTCCAACCGTCTACGGTTCGCAAGTGTCATTTTCGTAATTTCGACTGCTTTTGTACATTCCTCTGCCGTTTTGGTGATAGGACCCCAGTTTATGTAGTCCTGGATAGTCATATTGCGAATGAGATAAATCTCTCGCTGGACAGGAACCCCTGTGCTGCTTTTGCCGACTTTCCATGCTAGCTTCCAGTGGCTGTCCCGCGGAGAATGCGGGGCAATGCGGGTCGCGATCAACATTATTGGGAGAACCGCGTCCGGATCTCGAAATAGGTGATCGATGTCGACGGGGCGACGCATGGAATATGTAACTATCCGCCCGTTGTTGGTCGTGTTGTAGAATGGTGCATCTGAGGAGGCCAGCATGATTAAACTCGAGGCGTCGGGGGATAGCGGGGGCGAGGCTTGAGGGTAAATAAGTGAGCTCTCGTGGACAACGAGCGGGAGGGGCCGGGCGGAGAGGGACCGAGTGCAGTGGCGAGGGAGATGAGAATAGTATTGAAGCAAGGTTGGCTTAAGGGTAATTGAAGGGAAGAACACGTTGTAAAGCACTTGTGATGCCTTATTGCATCAGTCTAGAAAGTCAGTCCCTTCGACAACCACGTTATAAACTGTACGATCGACCCTTTTTGATCATCTAGATACAAACACACAAGTGTCCTATCTGGCTTCACTAACTCGTGTTCCCCACTCTGGACTTCTCACCCATCCACCTTGACCACCTATCACATCACATCAACTCATTACTCTGGACATGTAGATTAATATAGTAGTCTCCAAAAACACCTGTCCACACCCCAACTCAGATCCCTGAGCGTATCAATCTTCTTGCTTGATTTTTGGCAAAAATGGGTGGTACATCGGTCAACAATCTGAGCGCTTGGGCGGGATTCCGTTGCTTGAGAGCTATAAGATATTGCGAAGTCGTCATTCGGTTCTTCGGGTTGTACCTCAGCATAGTGCTTATTACTGGCCATATGGTGCGAGGGATTAGCATCTCCTCTGTCCGGGATGGCTTCCGCACAAGTGCCCATAAGTCACGGTGGCTACATGCATTGGGCGGAAAGCGCTGCGGCTTGGGTGGCTCTCCGGTGTATATCTGGGGAGGTCCAACATGAGAATCATGAAGTCGTTTACAAGCCTTGAGCGGCTCACCTGGACAGCCAAACAGCCGAGAGCGAAAATATCGCTGGCATACGTGAACTCGCCAGTGTAGTTTCGCCAGCCGTCGATAAGAGCCTTTCGGATCCGTTCGCTGTCAAATAGCTCGGGCGCTAGCCAAGTCTCAACGTCTGTCAGACGATCCGCTGTGGGCCATCGGGTGGGAGCAAACTCTCCAAGGCAGAGCTTTCCATCGGCTTTTACGAACACATTATCCTTGAATATCGTTAGTTGAAGTGTAGTAGGTGCAGGAATCACACTTACCGCTCGAATGTCACCATGAACAAAATGGTGGTGGTGCAAATAATCAAGACCCAATAGGACATCTTCTAGCTACATAAGAAACATCAACGAAAGGAAGACAGAGAAGAGGAGTACCACTTACAAAGGACAACTTTTCGAATCCGGATGTGTTTTTCATGTACTCTATCACATAGCCGGAAGAGAGGAGATTGGCATGTTCGGTGATGAAAGTGAGCTGAGAGTCGTTCTGGTTAAGATGCAAGCCTCGGAATTCTATTAAATGAACGCCCTGTAACTCTGTCCATCGTTTCAGTCGCTCTAACAATGACTGGAAACGGACAGCATCAGTGACATGGCGCCTCGATAGCAAGTCCCCGGTCGAACTTACCGACAAGTGCACCTCTGACAGTTTTGATCGATCGCGGGATGAAACGGGGAGCCGTACAGGTTGCAGTCGTACATCAGGCTAGTTCTCTTTTCAGCTTGAATCTTCGGAGTGCGACGTGGTATGTTTACCTGTTCCTTGTCAGCGAGGTAGGCTGAGCCTTCATAGACAGTTATCTGGTGGGCACGGCAGAAATCTCTAACACGTTTAATGAAGGGATCTGCAACGTTGATTGGGATTTGCGGGGCGAGGGACATATTTGAAGACAGAAAAGGGTGGTGCGGAGAAAGTGGTGGGACCGACGAGGTTTTTAGCCTGGATACAGCTCGGGAGTGGACCCACATAAGAGTGGGCTATGAGTGACTGTCGCGCGGTGTGGAACCGGTCCTTGAAGTTTGTTGGACAGTGCTTTTAGGAGGAGTATATCATGTCCGACAACAGCTCGGTGCCAAGAACACAGCCCATGGTGCCAAGAGGCGTGCTCCGGCAAAACAAACCTGAAAGAGACGAGCATTACGAGCATTGTATAAGAGCAAGCGGAAATATGCGGCCAGGATTAGAACAACAAAGCTTCGATGAACAGGTTGTACCTGGGATTATCAGTGAACGAAGTGACCAGAGGAACACTGCTAACACTGCCCACTGCATCTGTTTGGCAATGGCGTGGGAACCAAGCATACTTGGCCACCCAAGCTCGGCTACACCACATTTCACCACATTTCACGACCGCCATGCGTCTCCCTTTGTTGTCTGTCGTGCTGGCCATTACAGCCACAGTTAATGCCCTCCACTTCTACCTCGATGCCAACCAAAAGCGCTGTTTCATTGAGGAACTCCCAACCGACACTGTTGTCGAAGGCATGTCCTTTCATCCTCATTGGTACAAACCACCTGAATTCTTTGTTACACTCCAGGCAATTATCGTGCCTTGGAATGGTCGGAACCACAACAGAAATACGTAGAGAACCCTGAACTGGGTATTGTTGTCGAGGTTCAGGTGCGTCGCCATGCATCTTTACGCGTCCATTCTCCTAACCATTACGCAGGAAGAACCCTCGGGCCACGTAGTAGTGAAGACAACTGGACCGAGCGTTGGTGTCTTTACCTTCACCTCCCATGAAGCCGGCGATCATTCCATTTGTCTTTCAACCAACCATACATCATGGTTCAGCCATACCCACATCCGCCTTTATATTGACATTGTCGTCGGTTCAACAAAACCCAATGTTGAACATGATCGTTCCCATGTGTCCGAATTAGCAAGTAAACTCCGTGACCTCAACCAGAAGCTGGAGGATATCCGTCGGGAACAGCAATACCAACGCGAACGAGAAGCCGACTACCGTGACCTTAGCGAGGCAACAAATGCAAGGGCTGTGTGGTACAGCATAGCTCAAATTATTGTCCTGTTGGTGACTTGTGCGTGGCAGTTGCGGCATCTCAAGGTATGCCATTTTCATGCCCGATTCTATTCCTGCTTGCTGAACTTCTCCAGCGCTTCTTCGAGGACAGGAAAATGCGATGATACAGTATCTATACTGTTGCCTTTTAATGTACTCTCACAGCCTCGGGGTTTAATCGCATTCGTTTCTGCATTAATCGTCGAACTTGAGGAGGATCTTCTTGCCATACCGACCCGCTGCAAGTCTTCTGAACACCTCTCGGATTTGCGTTGTTGCTTCGTTGTCATCGTCCTGCTTGCCGATTGAGACAATTTCGTGTTCAGGAGCTTTAAGCTGGGAGAATGTCAGTGGGGTCTGCCTTAAAGGAAAGAGCACTCTTGCCTTATCCTCTTTTATCAACTGCGCAAGGGAGCGCATGAGCTCTTCCCTCTCTTGTATGGAATGCTCAAGATACCAACGGCTTTGCCAAAACCCATGTGCTGTCAGGTTTTTGAAAATGAAAGCAGATGTCGGCAGGGAAAGTGGTTGTTTTGACATGGCGCCATAAGACACGAGGTGTGCGTCTCTGCCCAAATATTTCAACATCAATGTGGTTTCCTTTCCGCCTAGCAATTCGTGGTGAGATTCAGTCTTTGCTGACGTCGATTCATGCGTACCAACACAGTTAAGGGCCAAACGTATATCCTGGACCAGAGTTTTGAATATTATTAAGATAACAGATTAAGATTCACTTACCTTACCGCCCGTCCACGTCTTGATGTCGTCGCGTAGTGACTTTTCAGCCAGTTCCTCGTAAGTGAGCACTTGGGTAGCGCCGAGTTTTTGCAACTGTTCCTTCAGCTGTAAGATGTCGTCACTGAAAGACAGGTTAAGGATGTCCGAACACTAATCCTAGAGACCCACCGGTTCCGCACCAAGTTGAGGGTTTTTAGCCCTCGGGCAGCTGCAATTTGTATGACCGCTTGTCCAACCTAACCCACCATAAGGCTGAGAGAAACCCGATAAAAGGGGAAAGTACAAACTGCGCTGTTGGCCCCGTTCTGCATAACCCAGTCCCCTTCTTCCAGCTTCACATAATCAGTAAGTATATTGTATGCCGTGGGAGGATTAACCTATGTCTTTGTTCAGACGCCAACCAGACATGACAAAAGGATGGATTTCCGCCCACAGTGATAGTTGCGGCATGAATTTCTGCCAGGCCTTGGCGGTCAGGGATCCTGACTATATCATGCACATTCACGTTCTTGCTAGTCGACCAGGTCCCAGCTTGCTGTTTGACCATGACGACCCAATCTCCCACATTGAGGCCGTCCGTGTTTGCCCCCACAGATGTAATCGTCGCAAGACCTTCATTTCCGCCGATGAAGACAGGTTCTTCCTTGCTCCCCTTTCCTGCATCCGCAAGATTATTAGTCAGTGTGGGTTTTGTAGGATATACGCCTTCTATGACATTAACATCTGCAGGGTTGATCGGTGAGAGCAAGAAACGAATGTTGACAGTTCCAGGAGCAGGTGGAGGTAATGAGGGATATGTGAGAACGCTCAGAACATCTGCCGGGTGACCGTTCTGTGAATAGACAACTGCGCGGTTCGCGAGACTCATGGATGAGGACGAGAAAAAACGAGAAGTAGTTGGTAAGACGTGCAGAAAGCGAGCGTGGACTGGACGAGGTCGGATGAGGAGTGAAAACATGACCGGACGATGTCATCATTGCTCAGTGACCAAGTTATTATAATAATTATCCAACACCCCTAAACAACCAACAATGCATTCTCTTCCAACAAACTATCCACACTACATGCGAAAACAAGTACCCGCACCTTGGTATCATTAGTTCTACCGCGTACCCTTTGCAAGGTCCATTCCATCACAGTTACATCGTTCACGTCAACAAAAACCAGTCCTTGCTTAATATCCACTATCCCGTTTCCTTGTCCGCAAGCAGTCAAAAGTGCATCTAACGAGTGCACCCTCCGCTCCCTTGGCACCATACCCTTCCACCATGAGCAACGATCGCAGGATGGATTTCCGCGGGAATTCATGAAACATGAAACAGCTGTGGCAACCAATTTCGAAAAGAAATCAATTGGGGTTGGTAGTATTGCATCAGTGTTTTTAATAGCATTGGTCAGAAGATCCTGGCTTTCGCCAATGTCAGACCGATCCCGAGGGGTTTTCGCATTGTGCTGCTTTGTTGCCACGTTCAAAGTGCTGCTGAAGGCCGCTGTTTTCTCAAGGTGATCATTCTTTCGGCGTTTGAAGGGTCCCTTCGAGTCTCGAGAACAGCCTTCTAGATCAGCCAAAGTATCTTGGATGTCCTTCACCCTTTCCTGTCGTTTCATACTTATGGCGGGTGATGGTGGCTGGCCCCACAGGGACTTGCACCAATCGTCAACGTCCTTATTCGAACGTTCCTTCCCGATGCATTCGTGAGCTATTCTATCGAGTTCCCTGATGTCCATACAGTCCGTCCATGACCGTTCTCGTTCAGCATGAATCTTGGTGAATCTGGGGAACCTTGGCTCATAATGCTGTGACAATGAGATGTCTAAGTCAGGGAGAGGGCAGATGCGACGTACTCGGCTTTGGCGTTCCTTGGTGAAACCAGCACATAGGAGTTCTGCCAGGTAGGGTGAATGAAGGATCGTTTGTGGTTTGCTTTGCAGATGTGTAGATATCGAGAATGTGAACGGTAAGTCTCTAATTGCCTGTCAGCGGGGTCAACATTCATCACAGCTTCCAGTAGTAATTCTGGGTCACCTCTAAACCCGCTGGATAAGGTGTATTGTCACCCTGTCGTATTCGAAAGTTTACGTCTTCTAGTTCCTTCCGACCCAATCCGTATGACACGGTAAAATAAATGAGAATGTGGGGCTTCACATCAGGCTATGCCGGCAACCCGAATAAGTCGCGCGAAAGTGTGCAAAAGCATTGATTGATGTACCTTGACCCGGATCTGACTAGTATTCGTGATAGCGCCAATGTAGAAGGTGGTGTAAACATTGGGGTTGACTGATTCTCGGTCAAGTTGGACATGAAGGACTTCTGTATTCTGCTTACCCCGAAGTTCGCGAGCTCGATCGCGATCCCAACCCGCCGCCGCAATGACCAGGTCAATGCAATCCCCGAAACCTTTTATATAGTCTGCTTTGAGTTTGACCCAGGGAAGGCGAAGTTCATTGTACTCAGATTCGTCGGCTTTCAGGACCAGGCCCTCTGAATTGTTTGCGATATGTTCGGCGAAGACTGCCCGTAAGGCCCCGTTAGGGTCAGGGCCTGTCATGTCGATTTGATACCGTTGGGAAAACATCGCCTTTGTGGGTATCGGGTTGACGAACGTCTCCAGCAAACGACGGCGCTTTGAATAGGCCTGAAATACCAGGGGCTCGTCGTCAAGCACTAAAATATCGAAAAAAATGAGTGCCAGATGTCTAGATTGTGACTCGTCTGTCATAGTGGACAGCTGAGAATCGCTATAACGTTTCGTGAGGATGACATTCACCTAAAGACGTTAGTCGGATGACGTACCAGTCCTCTTCGTCTTGCGGTTCCAAGACTTTTAGCTGGTTTCTAGCCCTTCCTCGAACGCCGGACGCCGTCCGTTCAATAAGACCACGAATTCTCCAGAACTCTGTTGATGTCAAGTAGTTGTTAGTCATACTGTCAAAGGTCAAAGGCTCTGCCCACCATCAACGTGATCTTGATACCAAGCGACCATCTCTGCGTCGAGGACTATATTTCTCCTGATTCTTGCGGGGCGTGAATGGCCATAGTTCGAAATTGTGCTCAAACCGAGTGCCTCGCTGATTATGTCGTGAACACCGTGTCGGTCCAGGGTAGAATCTCGTTTGCTCTTGCTAAAAATTGTAATCTTTGGAGACCCATCTGCACGTATTTCGACATGAATCTGAGCACGCTCGCCATCATACTTAGTCTCAGCACAGACTCTTGAGCAATCTCGAAAATGTGATAAAGCATGGCGACAACTGGTCCCTTTGACTGACTGAGGAAGCTATTGTGCGATCACGGACCAGAGCAGTTTGGTGAACTATTATATTCAAAGGGGTGACCACAGTGCACACACACCTGTATCATAGAACCTATAGTTGGTTTAAGTGCTGGTTTCATGTGGTGAGGAAGTTCAAAGGCTGCGGCAACCTCATCTAGACTTGCTTTGACACGGTGTAATCTTAGCATGTAACCTGTTGGATCCCACGCACTGATCGCGTGCTCCTTGATAAGCATTCTAACTGCGTTGGAGTTGAAGTCGAGGAGAGCTACAGAGCAATTCACTTCTGGGACAGGGTATAGTATCGGCCGGAGGTCCTTCAGAATTATTTGAGCCATGAATCCTGCTTCTAGAGGTGGCAATTGGCGGAATAAAGTTTTGAGGATTTCAAGCCTCGAGCGGTGAGCACTGGTACCTGGGTATTTGTTGCGAATGGATATATGCGTGTATGGTGAGGTGGCCGCGAGCTCATCAAGTAATTCGTCCACTTCAGCAATTGTCAGAGGACTTGAGGCCTCATCTGCATCCTGTGGCAGTACGAGTCAGGAAGAGAGAGGGACCTAGGTACCGAGCGGGCAATTACAGGAAATTGTGGCTGGAGCAATTGCTTCAGCTCATTGCCCAGACAACCTGAAGCGTCATAAGAGTCCCAGTTTTCCAGCCGCTCAAGAGGTAGTCCTAGGGCTTGTGACAAATAGCTTGCGAGTTTGGTTTCTTGAATATCGTACTTGCGTTTGGTATCTTCCTCCGGAAACAAGAGCCGAAAACAGATTGCTGTAGTCCCCGGAGGTAATGGAGAGTATATCGCCCGAAGTCTTTCAGTCCATCGTTTAAAGATATCGAGTGCAGGGTATGAGGTACGTGTTTCCTGCTTGTGTTGCCGATTCGTCGCAGTCCTCGGCTTGATTTTTGCGATTTCCCGCAGCAGAGAACAAAAGCTTGGAATATGAGTGGAGTACTACCAACCTTATAAGCAAGTTTTGGTACTCACAAGGCCAAGGGAATGCCTCTTGCCCCAGATGACATTGGCGTTAATGAGACGGTAGAGATCAGTGGGCATGAGGCACACCAATTAACAGTCAATCAACAGTCAGATGACTGTACTCGTGTACGTGAACCAAACTGATGAACCAGTCGATCGTTGCTGACAGATGTTGTTAGAATATGGTTTGATTCATTGACAAGCTTTAGACTGATGATGCGCCCCATACGAGTTTAGATGCGGGGTACCAAGACCCATTGATACTGTTCAAACGGTGTTTATCCATACATTGCCACAGTGGCTAAAAGAAAGATTATAACAATAAACTAGATAATACCTATACCAAGTAGAGTGAGATCCCAAAGAAAAAAGGACTGTAGGGTGAACTATGCCAGACGGCAAGAAGCAGGTAAAATTATAACACATGGAATGGGAGATTCAGCACATAAGTGCGAGACGGTATTGAGATGAGATACAAAGGTATATCAACCACGATGGTGAAAAAAAAGGAAAAAAGATGAGTGTGCTGCTATGAAGTCGAGAATTGAACGTAAAAGAGGTTAGAATAGGACATGCCAGGGTCGGTACCCGGGCTTGTTCGTGAAAGCATTCAAGGACGTAGTAGCTGAATGGACCGTTGGGAACTCAAAGGCTGAACACCTTGGGAGCCTGACCGAAGGGCTATGAATAATCCTTTTCATTGATTTTCTCTCGCGCGGGATCGACGTCGCCATTGTTGTAGTCGAGAGAGCTGCTGTTGATTCCGATGTTCTGGTCAGCCCTCAGGCCATCAGCAGGAGTCGCAGGCCTCGAAGAAGCTACCCCAGAGGATGTCCCTGTTGCTGTTGATATTAGCTGTTGATTGTGGGGGTAATAAGACCGCCGCTGCATCTTCTCAAAATCATAAGAGGTGAATCTAAGGGTAGTTGTTAAAAAAGGGGTCTGGCAGAGGGTAAATAAAGAAACGAACTGTTCCTCCATCTGCCTCATCTCTGCACTAAGGTTTTCCTGATTGGCCTTACGAGCCTTGGCCTTCAAAGGGTTGTCTTCCAGGAGTAACTCTTCCAGCTCGTGGGAAGCATCAAAGTTGGCCTTTTTGGTCTAGTGGAGAGTTGGTATGAGTACAATCCTGTGATGAGGAGGCAAACTCACATCGGGTGTGAATGGGGGGATCTGGTTTTTCGACTCCAGTGTTTCCCAGTCAATCGTTTGGAACCAGGGTAATCGCCGGAACTCATGGAAACCTTCGCCGTTGCCCTTGCAGCCAATACGTCTGGTCGGGTCTCTGTCAAGCAGCTGCTTACTGCGTGAGTAATCGCCAAGCAAGGAGTGCACGAATGTGGCAACTTACTCCTTTCAGAACCTGCATACCTTGCCGACTGCACTTTTTGTCTGCGTCCTCAGGCCACTTGAGTGGGTCTTTAGTTATGCTGTACGTTAAATCGTTGTTTGAACGTCCACGGAAAGGGCGACGACCAAATATCAATTCATAGGCACAGATGCCGAGGGACCACCAGTCGATTTGGTAGGAGTAACCGCGTTTGGTCAAGATTCTGGAGGCGTCTGAGAGCCGAATCGTGGCATAAGGAATGGAATGCGGACATACTCGGGAGCCATGTAGGCCATTGACCCTGCTACTCCGGTCAACTTGCGCTCATTAAAATGAACAGCAATGTTGAAATCGGTCAAATGAGCATTGCCCTTTTGGTCCAGAAGGATGTTGTCGGGCTTGATGTCCCTAGAAAAGGTAATTGGGCGAGAGAATTGGGCATGGCGGTGAATAAAGGGGATCCCAAAAAGGCAGCCATACTAACCTGTGCATAATTCCCATGTCGTGAATAAAGGAAAGAGCTGACGATAACTGAGCAACATAGAAGCGAACGACGTTTTCTTCCATGGAACCGAGACGCTCTAGGTGGACTGTGAAAAGATTGAGGGAAGGTCGAAGAGATAGAAAGACAAGTTCATACAGCGCAGGTCACCGCCAAGCATGAGGTCGAGGACGAAAAAACAATTTTCATCGTCTTGGAAGGCATAACGCAGATTGACAACGAAAGGATGGTCAATCTGGAGAATATAAGTTAGTGTGGGTTTAAGAGGGTAAGGATTTGCGTACTTCTTCGAGGAGCCGGCGTTCTTGGATGATGTTGGGTACAGCCTTCATTTTGACGCACTTTGCCTTGTTGATGTATTTAAGGGCATAGAGTTGGCGAGTTTGTTTGTGCTGGACGACACGGACCTGCAGACGAGATAAGGGAGTGAAAGTAGATGCGGAGAAATGTGGCAGACTTTTCCAAAGGCGCCCTTGCCGACACAGCGCAGGAGGATAAAGTGGAAGAGAGTGACTTCGCCATCAAAGTCAATGGGCTAGAAGGGATGAAGTGAGATGAGGAGAGGTTGGAAGAGGATAAAAAGGTAAACCTGAGTTCTGCAGCAGACAGCACCCATTTGAAATAGTCGTAAGAGGTCGTGGAGGAGAGTAAGGGAGTGTCTGTAAGAAGAGACGGCGAGGAGGGCGAGAAAAGGACGGGCAGAGGATCTTGGAAAAGTGACAGAGAAGAGGAGGGAGTGGGTGCAAGAGTGGGTGCAAGAGCGGGATGCAAGAGTGGGTGGAAGGCAAGATGGAAACGGACTGGCACGAGCCAGCTCATCCCCTTGATTATGTAACGGCTACTTTCTTTTTCCATTTCCATTCCTTTTTTTGTCATGGCGCGTTTCCTTTACCGTCTTTCCCTCCCCATGCCAGCTCCTCCACAGTTTGCTCACGACTTTTCCCGCCCCCTCGTTGTCTCAGGGCCCTCTGGCGTCGGCAAAAGCACCCTTCTTCAACGTCTCCTTGCCAAATATCCAGACCACTTTGGCTTTAGTGTCTCTCGTATGCACATTTGCCCTTCCCTTGTCCCTGATCGAGTTGCCATTTCCTTCTCTAGATACTACCCGTAACCCCCGTCCTGGGGAGGTCGACGGAAAGCACTATCATTTTGTCTCCAAGGACAAGTTCAAGGATCTCTTAGCCGATGGTGCATTCATGGAGCACGCCGAATTCTCCGGCAACTTTTACGGCACCAGCTTCGAGACTGTTCGCCAGATTCAAGGGCAAGGAAAGCGCTGTATCCTCGATATTGAAGCACAGGTACGATCCTTTTGTGGCCATCCTTCCCCTCCGCCACACTCACCCTCAGGGAGTCCGTCAAATAAAACAAACCAATCTCAATCCTGTTTACTTGTTTATTTCCCCTCCTAATCTGAGCACACTGCGAGCCCGCCTCCAACAGCGCGGCACAGAAACGGAGGCCTCGGTGCAGAAACGGCTAGCGACCGCCCTTAAGGAAATTGCCTATGCCAAGGAGCCCAATGTGCACGATGTTGTCATCATCAATGATGACCTAGACCGGGCATACGAGTTGCTGGAGAGTGTTGCACTCGGAGAGAGAATTGCAGGGGATCGATTACCTCCGTTGGACGATTAATTCTTACATTTGCATAGATACCCATTTATGTATTTTACAATTCGGCAAGCAAGTGGCCAATCAGAAGCAGCCGGTAGTGATCAACAGCGAGTTTATTTATATGCACGGCTTCTATATCCGGTTGGTTGCCCAGCGTTTTTAAGTTTTGAGATGTGGGTCTGCCACTAGTCAGCGTGAACTCCCACCCTCTCTCTCTCTCGATTGCTCACCATCATGACTTGCCATGACCCAGAAGGTTGGAGGGTGTTTTCTCGTCTCAGGCCGCTTGACACCACCCCCTGTTTTGCGGAGGGTGTTCTTCTCTCCACTCCCTTGGCCGTACTTTTCGTCATCGGTCTCGTCAGATCCCTCACCCTCGCCTCGCTTGCACCCAAACATCTAAGCTCGCGAAGCAAGTGGGTACTAGGGACAAAGATTGTATGTTAGCCTCTACTTCTGTTTTGATGCCGTCTCACTCGCTGGCTACAGCTCTTACTATCTGGTGCACTCTTTGCGAGCACCTTTAATCTGATCGATATTTTACTAACCCGCGTTGATGTTCCGGTTCTTGCATCCTTTATTCTCGAGCCTGTCGCAATTCTCTCAGCGATTTCTCTTACATATCTCAACCACACGCGTCAACGCCGTTCCTCAGCCACTCTCCTTCTGTTTTGGCCGTTATTTGCGGCAGTGACAGGCATCTGGATAAGGACACGTATCACTGTCGGACTTGGCCTTTATTTCCCGATTATCATTTCCAAGGTCGTCGTCGTTTCTCTTGGCCTCCTTGCCTTTGCCCTCGAATGCATTAGCCCCGAGTATGGAACTGAACCTCAGCTCGGAGAGCAGATTTATACAGAGAGTCCGCTCCTGACGGCCAACATCTTTAGTATATGGGTGAGAAACCCCGATGTTGACGGCGTTTACGTTTGCTGATGCCGTGCTTTCATTTGTCGCAGTCCTTCAGCTGGATGACTCCGCTCATGAAGAAGGGTGTTAAGCAATATATCACGGAACAAGACCTCCCGGCTTTAATTCCTTCTGATGAGTCTGAGAATCTTGGGAAGGACTTGGAGAAAGCCATGGCAAAACGGTGAGAGCCCTTTGCCATTACGACTCTTCCAGGTTCCCTGACATTTTTCCTAGTGCTTTGTGGAAGGCACTTTTCATCGCCTATGGAGGCCCGTATGCAGTGGCAGCAGGACTCAAAGTCGTGCAAGACTTGCTGGCCTTCTTGCAACCGCAATTACTCAGACTTTTGCTTTCATATATCTCGCGCTATCAGGGTGCTCGCTTCAGTCCTATCGGATACAAACCTTCCACCCTCGAAGGCTTCGCCATTGCAGCTGTCATGTTTATCGCCTCTATAACTCAAACTATTTGTCTCAACCAGGTGTGCAAACCCGTTTTTCTTGTTGAGGTCTTCAATTGACTCACCTCTGCCAGTATTTCCAACGGACATTTGAAACTGGGTATGTTGCAGCTTTTCGCTATCCTTCCACGTCCACTCACATCGTATAGCATGCGCGTCCGTGCTGGTCTCGTCTCGGTGATCTACAAAAAGGCGCTTGTCCTTGCCAATGACGAGCGTAGTCGGGCAACTGGCGATATCGTCAATCTCATGTCCGTCGATGCTACTCGGTTACAAGATCTGTGCACGTACGGCCTTATATCTATTTCTGGTCCGCTTCAGGTAATAATTTCAGTGTGCATATCGTCGGCTTGTCTCACGTATCCCGTCAAGATCGCTCTTGCGTTTATTTCATTATACAATCTATTGGGCTGGGCTGCTTTTGTTGGTGTGGCCATCATGATCGTTTCAATTCCATTGAATACATGTATGGCTTTCCCTGTACATGCAGTGTTGGATATTTTTACTCACCAATCTTTAGACATCGCTAGGATCCTAAAAAAGATGCAAGAACAACAAATGAAAAACAGGGATAAGCGCACACGCCTGATGAGCGAGTTGCTCGCCAACATCAAAAGGTAAATCACATTGATAAGCTTGTATTTGATTATCTGGTCATCGATGTTCGTCCGTTTACAGTATCAAGTTATACGCTTGGGAATATAGTTTCCTACGCAAGATTCTGGACGTAAGGAATAATCAGGAGTTGAAGATGCTCAAGAAGATTGGCATTGTGACGGTATGCTCTCATCCGTCAAAGTAGGTATCCGTCGGACTGACTCTATGTCAGGCGTGTAACATGGCACTCTGGACCGGAATTCCGCTTCTCGTCGCTTTCGCCTCTTTTGCCACTGCAGCTGTGACCTCTTCACGCCCTTTGACATCAGATATCATCTTCCCTGCCATCTCTCTCTTCATGTTGCTTCAGTTCCCGCTGGCCATGGTATGTTGACTTATCTGTAGATCTTTGACTGTTGACCCGCTGGAATGCAGTTTGCCCAAGTCACGTCCAATATCATTGAGGCCGTTGTCTCGGTCAAACGTCTCGATTCCTTCTTGAACGCTGCGGAGTTACAAGCCGACGCAACTAAAGTCATCGCAGCTAACAACTTGAGCGAGGGTGATGAGGTGATCCTAACCTTGGGAAAATAGTACATTGTATCGGTTGCTGACATCTGATTCCCTAGGTATTGTCGATCAGGAACGGAGACTTCAGTTGGGAGAAGGATGCCGTTCAACCTATCCTTGAGGATATCAATCTTACGGTTAAGAAGGGACAACTCGTAGGTGTGTTGGGTCGGGTTGGTGCTGGAAAGGTGAATCACATACTTTTCATCTCGATGTCCTGTTACTTAACTCCTTCAGACGAGTTTGCTTTCGGCAATCATTGGAGACATGACCCGCAGGGAGGGATCTGTGACTATTAGAGGGACTGTCGCATATGCCCCGCAAAACCCATGGTGAGTTTTTCACACACAGCGAAAGGAGTCCAAACTAAACATCAATAGGATCATGTCTGCAACTGTTCGCGACAATATCCTCTTTTCTCACGAATACGACGAGACTTTCTATAACCTAGTTGTGGAAGGTAAGTTTCCTCGTTTGGTTGACTTTTTTCGTTTGATTGAACCCCATATTTCAGCTTGCGCTCTCGGCCCGGATCTCGCCTTGCTTCCCAATGGTGATATGACTGAAGTTGGCGAAAAAGGTGGGTCTTCGCCTACTCGCACTAACTCACGCTCACGTCGATTTCAGGAATTACCGTATGTTGCTTATTCTCTATGCGTGGTGGACTTCGCCACTAACTATTAACAGTTGAGTGGTGGCCAACGGGCCAGATTGTCACTTGCTAGAGCGGTGTACGCCAGAGCCGATCTGTATGTACAGTATCCTTTCATAATTGTTTACTCTCACTCATTGGGTACAGTATATTACTTGACGATTGTCTTGCAGCTGTTGATAGTCATGTCGCCCGACACGTCTTTGGCGGGTTTCAGTTATATTCTATAGTGTCTTGGTGTGCTCATCGATACACAGATAATGTGATTGGACCGCAAGGATTGTTGGCTACGAAAGCCCGCATCCTCGTTACCAATAGCATTGCGTTTGTTAGGCAGTTCGACTCTCTGATTTACCTCCGACGTGGAATCATCCTTGAGTCGGGCTCCTATCAAGAATTGACTGCGAATCCCGAAAGCGAGATTTCGAAACTCATGTAAGTGCTCCTTGTCTTTTTACATATCAAGGCACGATCTCATCACTTTAGCAGACGAGGCCATGGAACGTCCAGCCGCTCATCCGGTTCTTCGACTCCTGCTCCGACGAGTGGGACGGTTACGCCCAAAGTTGAAGATAATCTCGGGGAAGTAGTTGACGACAAAACTTCAGTACCAGACAGTGTTTTAATCTCCGAAAAACTCCGTCAACGAACCAGCTTCGTTAAACCGCGCATAGTACCACCCACTTTGGCGAGGCTGAGCGCTGCGAAAGGGCTGACGACCGAACATCAAGAACGAGGAAAGGTCAAGGCCACGGTTTACAAGGAATATATCAAAGCAGCATCAATCACCGGATTTGCATTCTTCTTGTTGACCATAATCTCCCAACAAGCAACCTCGGTTCTGGCGACATTCGTACTGCGATATTGGGGAGAACATAATCGCGAACAAGGAAGCAACGCTGGGATGTTTCAATACCTGCTTGTCTATGGCCTGTTTTCCCTTTCTTCGACACTGCTTGGAGGTGTGTCGTCAGTCTTGATGTGGGTCTATTGTGCTTTGCGCAGTGCAAAACGACTTCATGATTCAGTAAGTCTTGTGATAAGTTCCCATAAGCGCCTCCTAACACTGTTTATTGCCCAGATGCTTGATGCCCTGATGAAAGCGCCCCTTTCCTTCTTCGAGCTTACGCCAACTGGTCGGTAAGTATACAAAGTGTTGCCTCGAGCTCTTTCGCTGACAAAATACCGGCAGCATTCTCAACCTCTTCTCGCGCGACACTTACGTTGCAGATCAGATTCTGGCTCGTGTTATCCAGATTTTCTGTCGCACTTTGGCAGTGTGCTTGTTCATCTTAGTCGTCATCGGTTCCAGCTTCCCTCCGTTCCTCATCGCGGTCATCCCTCTGGGATGGTTCTACCTGAGAATTATGAAGTATGCCCAACTTGGCTCCTTCCCAAATCCACACTTGTCTTGACGATGATCAATTTCTTCAGGTACTACCTTGCAACGTCTCGAGAGCTCAAGCGCCTGGATGCAGTTACTCGTTCGCCCATCTTTGCTTGGTTTTCCGAGTCTCTGGCCGGACTTTCAACTATTCGTGCCTTCCACCAACAGGCTATCTTTATCCAGAACAACCAATACCGCATTGATAGGAACCAGATCTGTTATCTTCCCAGTATCTCGGTTAACCGCTGGCTCGCCGTTCGTTTGGAGTTTGTTGGAGCTCTGATCATCTTAATCGTCGTTCTCTTGGCAATGATTGCATTGATAACTTCCGGTGTCGATGCTGGTCTTGTTGGTCTAGTGCTATCGTATGCCTTGAACACCACCTCTTCCTTGGTTCGTTAACTCCATCTCAACTTGAATTTTGTTGACGGTTTATCATACAGAACTGGCTCGTTCGATCTGCGAGCGAGGTAGAGCAGAATATCGTTAGCGTTGAGCGTATCCTCCATCAAACGAATATTGAACCCGAAGCGCCTCACGAGTTGCCAGATGAGAAGCCACCGTCCGAATGGCCGTCGGAGGGCATTGTTGAATTCCGGTGAGATCAGCGTTTTGTAAATTGGTTGAAAACTCAACCTTTTCAGCCATTATTCCACTCGCTATCGTCCTGGGTTAGATCTTGTCCTCAAGGATGTCAACATCACAACTGTGCGTATTTGCCGTTCGCTCACAACCCATTATTTATTGTTTTTAGAAACCGAGCGAAAAAATTGGGGTCTGCGGTCGCACTGGCGCTGGGAAGTCCTCTGTAAGTCGACGTTTGCCCATTCTCTCGTATCTAGCTAATTATCGCAGCTTCTACTGGCCCTCTTCCGCATCATTGAACCCGCCAGTGGAACAATCGTGATCGATTCTGTCGACATAACGAAAATCGGTCTCCATGATCGTGAGATACTAGCGTGCAACTGTTTTCCACGTACGATGCTGACTGAGGTTTTTCCCAAGTCCGCTCCTCAATCTCGATTGTCCCACAAACACCTGACCTATTCGAGGGTACGCTGCGCGACAACATTGACCCTTTGAATGCATACACAGATCACGAAATATGGGTTGCACTTGAGCAGGTTGATACCCTTTGTTAGATGCCGCTGCGTTAAGGCTAATATTATCACAGGCTCACCTGAAGGAATATGTTGAAAGTCTCCCTGAGCAACTTTATGCGCCTGTTCGAGAGGGAGGATCTTCACTGTCCGCCGGACAGAGGCAATTGTTGTGCTTTGCGCGTGCATTACTACGGAAGGCATGATTCAATATTTTACCCTGAAACACCATAGCCCTGACAATGAATCATTTAGACACGTATTCTTGTTCTTGACGAAGGTATGCCTTTACCTCTTGCTAAGGTCCTCGTGTGTTGACATGGCCCTTTCCAGCTACATCCGCAGTGGACCTTGACACCGATCGTGCCATACAAGAGATCATTCGCGGTCCAGCATTTACTCATGTTACAATATTTACTATCGCGTAAGCCAATCCCTCTGCATCTTATGGAGCCTGAATTGAGCACCTTCAGTCACCGTCTTAATACCATAATCACTTCGGACAGAGTCCTGGTGATGGACTCGGGAGAGGTGTGTTATATTAAAACCGTAGCGATTTCTACTGATGCGAAGTTTTTAGGTTGCCGAGTTTGATTCACCAGATAATCTTCTCAAGGACAAAACTTCCAAGTTTTACTCACTTGCCTTCGAGGCTGGGCTCGTTCTCGATGAAGAGAGTTAATCTTGGTATAATATGAAGGCCAAGCCAACATATCCAGTAGAATTCTGAGCTCGCAGACAAATGCAATTGAGATAAACAATGTCATATTATCGTGAGACATTTATCCTTCCAATCAAGAAGTTCGGCTCTTGATCCCGTTTTTATCGCTACTGGAAGCGAGTTGGCTGCGTTGTTCGCTGGCTGACGGAGGGAGGTCTGGGTTCGCTGAAAGGGTTCGAGGCTTGAAGACTTGTGTAGATACTGGATCGTGATTGAATTGCAATGGTTTTGTCGTGTTTGGCACTGAGAAGCAGTTGCTGACCCAACCTTTGGCTGAGTCTTCACTAAACTTCCTCCCCGCCGCTCAGGGCCTCATCCCAACCCTTTTTCGCGGTCTTTGCTTCTTCTAGCTTCATGCACTCATGTCTTTTTTCGATTTTCCGCAGACTGATCTAGACAAAAGGCCTGAAGATGTTGCAGTTTATACCTGGGGTGAGGAGTCTTACGACGGCTTGGGTGACGCACTTCAGGAAGGCGGGGATGAGCTGAACGATGAGACTTTCGGTAGTGTTGGAGAAGTCGGTGAGATTCTGGTGCTAAATTTCGTCTAGGAGTCAAACTCATCAACTCGAATCTGTGCGATTAGGGAAAGACTTTGATTTCTCGAACCCTAGCTTGCCGGACGATCATCGCAGGCCCATAGAGCCATCTTCAAGAAGCCATCAGTCGCCTTTGCAGGAGCAGGCTCCACCTGTGAGAGTGATACACGAGCAGCAAGCAGCCGAGCCTTTGGCTGAACGCTGTAAGAATTGATGTCACCTGCCATTGACCGCGGCCTCTCATTCCTTAAAACCAGCTGCCCGTGCGACTCCTCAGTCTTTGGAGGCTATCTGGGATAACAAGTCTCCGTTTTCTGTCCTTCCAAGAGCAAATGGCGCAGGACGCTCCGTATCATCGGGTCTATCGTCTTCTAGGACCCCTTCCGCTGGCGTTCATGGATTAACGACCCCGTCCTCTACTATTGGTCAATCACAATCCCCTGGACATGGAATTGAGTCTGGAAAGATCCCGACACTCCAGGAGATAGAGGAGGAAATGCGACTCGCTGCCCAACAAAATCGTGTCCAAGGAACTGCACCGAGACAACAAATGCAACAACAACATCTCACTCAGGAAATGCGCCTTCGCCAACAAGGAGAAGAAGAACAGCGATACCTGTTGGAGCTTGCGCGCCAGAATCGGGAACCAGACGTTCGCCGTCAATTCTACGAGCAAGATTCTAGGGTAACGGAACATGATCAGCGTTTGTTGGAACAAGAGCAGCGACGTATTTTATCGGAGCAAGAACAACGTCGAATGCTACTTGAGCAGGAACGACGTATTCTTATGGAGCATGAACGCGAACGTCAGCTCGAGTTAGAACGCCAGCAGTTGATCCAGCTACAGCAGCAAGAACAGCAGCGTCTTCAACTTCAGCGTCTGATGCAACAGCAGATACAACAACGGACGCCTCCTCCCCGAATGCTCCCTGTATCTCAATCACCGCGGTTTTTTGAACACCAACGCCAACTTCTCCAGTTACAGCAACAGCAACAACAAGAGCAAATGCAGATGGAGGAGCTCCAGCGCCAACTTGCGGGTAACCTTTCGTTACAGCAAGCTGCTAATAATGATCCGAGGCGGCGCCTAGCTGGCCCGACAGACTACGAGATCCAGGCCGCCCAACTTTTGCAACAACATCAACAGCACCGCAGGCAACGGTCACAGTCTCCTGCCCTTAATCAGTTCAATGGAGTAACCCAAGACCTCGCTCCTCAAAACATTCAACTTCAGCAGCGTCTGCTTTCCGAGATGGCACAGGCTGAATTCATGCGAGAGATACAATCCGCCACCCCTAAACAACAGGAGCAACAAGAGGCTTTGAGGGTGGAGGCGATGAGAAAAATTCTTGAGGCCGAAAAAATGGAGGAGAAGAGGCGCAGAAAGGCTGCTAAGATCGCTCATATGGTATTTCAAATTACTTTTCATCTCTTGCGGATGCTCATCGAGTCTAACTATAGTCCCGTTACAACGATCTTATGACGCAGTCCGACAAGGATTTCATCACTCGGATTCAAGTCTCGCAACTTGTCACCCAAGACCCCTACGCGGATGATTTCTACGCGCAGGTTTATGGTGCCATATTACGTTCGCGGATGGGCCTCCAAACAGATGAGCGAGTGCTCAAGTTTGGATCCGGTGGGGGAGTTGGTCTTGGTCTGACCTCTCAGAAAGGCTATCGCCGTCCAAGTGCTATGCAACGTATGGAGCAGCAGGTTGAAAGGATTGTGAGCAATGCGAGAAAAAGAGAAGAAGAAAAGGGATTGCACTGTGAGCGTTGAACTTGCTAACAACCCTTACTCCTGGCTGAACCACATATAGCTCTGCACAGTCTCCAAGGCGCTCTTGGAAGGACCTCTGGTCGCAGCTATAAGGCTGCACCTCGTCAGCTGCTGCAAGTCGATACAGCACCGGGTAGTTCTCCTACTGTGTCCCCCGCCCACACGCACATATCCAAGTCCTCCGTTCAAGCCTCTAATGAGGGTGCCGCAGAAGCTGCGAAGCTCGGTCGTGCTGCCTTAGGTGATGCTGCGGACGTGAGTTCCGAAATAGCTATGTCAATTTCCCTTCTGACTTCTGTCTAGAACGACAATCTGGTTCGCAAAGAGCCGTTATCAGATCGGGAGGTCCTCACTATCGTTGAAAGGTTGTATGACCTTATTCTTAACGTTGAGCAAGTCAAGAGAGACCAACCGCTCCCTGAGGAGGAGCAGGGGAACCACGATGAATGGTAATTTTTTTATCCACCGTATTCCCAGTTCAATGATCTCATGATTCATTCAGGCAAAAGGAATACGACACTCTCGTAAACAAGGTCTGGGACGAATTGCGGGTGCTGGTTCCTCTCGAAACGAGGTCCGTGCATTTGAACGTTATCGTAGCATAGGGTATTAACGTGCTGTTCTAGTGACCCTCATCCTTTCATTTCCATACTTGGCCCAACCAAAGGAAAGAAGATCTTGCCGCGCCTTACCCGCCACCTAAGTTCTCAGCGCATGTTAACTTTGTTGACTCTTCTCGTCGCATGCTTCGGTCAGCTTGACGTTGTCAAAAACGCTTCAGTCCTTGATTGGGTTGGGGAATCGCAAGAACGTGCAGACGTTGAGCGTCAAACCAACGCATTCCTTGCGAGCGTCATGCAGAGCATTCTTCCGATCGTAGCCAAGTCTAACCTTCGCTTGATCACTGGTCTGTTGGGGCTTCTCTTGGACCGCAGCAATATTGCAATGGTTGCGCGAACAAAGGTATGTATCTGGGACTTTGACTCTGATTGGTGTTCTGACCAAAGACCAGCCTGGTCTGGCTCTGTTAACCTTGTTCCTGAGTCGCGTGGAAGTGATTAAGCAGAGTATTGCAAGTGGAACTCAGGACATTACTGAAGTTCCCACCGCTGAAGAGGCCCAACAATGGTATGTAGTGGAGAATGTACTGGAAGCATAAGTTGACGTTTGCCCGCAGGAGCAACATGTTTAACCACCTCTTTGACCTTCTTTCTCCTCACATGCTCATTCTCTTCCCGTCTTCACGCATTGTCGCACCAACGCAGGGACAACAACAACCATCGCTACATGACAACGCCGACCAACATGTCTGGCAATTCCTCGCTGCATTTGCACTCCACGGCAGTCTCGAACAACATCAGATACTTGTGGCTACCCTTCGCGAGAAAATCCTAGAAAACCTCCTTGCGGTCAGTCGGGGATGGTTCACGACCGAAGAGGAGCGGAATACAAAGCTCGGAAATGTCAATCTATTTTTGAACGCACTGGGACTAGACAGTTCGCAAATTGCTCTGTGATATACGATGCGATTGATATTGGTGATGTAATGATTTTTCTGTGTACGCTTTACTTGCCATTTTGGGTGGTTCATCCTGCTCGTTTTTCTCTCTCTCTCACATGCTAGTTTTTGAGTCTCCGGTCCATGTGTCGTCTCTTGTCACTTTGTGATATTTGTTGATGAGGCTTAGTGGCCTGGTGTTCTGATCCAGTCTCTTAGACTGAAGTTTTCGTGGTGTATTATGCACACGGCTTATAGTTTCGCAGAACGAAATCTTTATGTGCATCTCTATGTACCGCTGAGTTTATCAAATGGTTTCTAGGCGGGTCCAACGCAATGTTGCTCTTCACTATCAATGGAGAATAGTTGTGCAAGAGGGAGGACAAATGCTCCTGTTATTTCTGCGACGGAATCAAGTGTAGTTGAGTAGCGTGACGCACGTCTGTGGATGAATGGAAAAGATCGTTCCAAGAGTGTATAGATCTGTTGTTCAGGCATATACTGGCAACTACGGGTTCCCCGCCGAAGGACAAGTTGTGAGCTATGGTTTGGGGGTTGCATTACAGCCGTCGGCGAAGATACCGAGGTAAGTGGACGGGTACACTGGTGCTCTGAAAAATAGACCTCCCCCAGTTGTGTGGGGCTGATGGAAAGCAGCAGGGGGAGAGAAAGAAGGGCTCATACGTCGAAGAGGTCCCTTGAAATTAGTAATTTGAGGTTCCTTCGCGTCAAAAAGGTCGGGGTACTATTGGGGGTCGTGCGATATCCAGATGTAGAGGGACGGGGTCGGCCAACGATATGGGTGTGAGGACATGTGCCGGTATTTAAAAATGAGTATTTGGACCCAGAGAGGATTGTGTCGTCTCCTGGACTGATACATTCAGGAACCGTGGGTGACATGACCCGACAACTACTCTAGTCGAGTTGTAGAGGATAAGAGTTCCAAGGTCTCTGAATGACCTGGATCAAAATAGGGAGCATGCAAACACATGGGGCCAGAGAACTACAGACCACTGACAGGTGGGATGAGTAGAGTGGTTGCACCATTAGGCATATTGCAGAAGATAGCAGAAGTAAGAATATCTTCAATCCCAGTCGGGGTTAACCTGAAACCCAAATCCATAGAGCTCGGGGGGTTCGGGGGTAAATATTAGCTAAGAGCACAACAAGCCGAGAAGATAGGGGCGTAGAGTTGACTTTGGCTGGCGGATGTGCGGTTTGGGAAGGACAACAATATCAAGATGAGCTTGCTCGATTGGAGCAGAGTTATGGGCAAATGGCGGATAGGAGCACCGAGCTGTGGGACAGGGCTCGGTAGCACATGTTTTTGATATTAATGATTATAATTAACTGATCCGTGGCGTATGCTGCAACCGTCTAATGGAAAGCTACGATGAGTGGGAGGGCAGCTTGCTCTTGCCAGAGCTTGCATAGGAGACCTCTGCCAGGGAGACCTCCGGGCCTTGGTACTTGCCTTCTTGACCTGCACGGAAGACGTCACCAAGGCCAGGAGGGAAAGTGGAAGAGGGGAGCTGGATGAGATGGTCGGGTGTGCGAGTGAGGTATACGCGATGAAGGGCATCTTCAGCGGCCTGTATAGAAAAAATGAGAACGAGACGAGATGTTTTGAGATGGGAAACGGGACGCACTCGGAATTCGGCCATCTTGAGGGAGCTTCCGTGACCCTCACCGAGCTTGTCTGCACCGGAGAAAATGCCAACAACGTATACGGGGGAATTGGAGAAGCGACCAGTCTCTTTCAATAGTCTGTGTGGGGTTGAGTGATCAGGGTTAAAGAAGAGGAGTAAAAGTGTGCACACCTTGAGACAGGCTTTTCGCGCCCGAATTTCTGGACCATTTCAAGGAGGGCTTTTTTGGGGTCGACAAATTTGATCATGCTCTGAAGGTCAATTTGTCGGCTGAGGAAATACGAGTGGACGAATTGACGGGCTAAGGGAAGAGAACGGTGTTGGTAGATGAGGGCAGTTATGGCACGGGGAACCGAGGCAAGCGCGTCGGAGTGCATGACGGGAGGTTGGGTTGCAGACCGTGACTGAAGGAGTAAAAAAGGTTGGAAACTGGGAAAGAAAAGAACCGAGGAACATACTGTTCTGTGCCATCGCACTAGGGGAGTTGCACCCATTTCCTGAGCGACACTGGCGCAAGTCGTGGGACCGACGTATGCAGTTACTGCAGCCTTCCAGACTCTAGTTGGTAGATATGGGTATGCGGCATGGACAAACTCGGAGGCAAACATGCCCATGAGAGCATTGCCTAAAGGTGCGAGCTGAGCATTGGTTGCGGGCCAGGGAGCGTCTGGGTGAAATTGACGGTGAAGAGAGAGGAATGAGGGATGAGTACAGGCCTGCTGAACGAGGTCTGGGGAAGAAAGGACGGAGGCGAGGCCGAGTCTGTGTGCAAATGCGACGAGGGCAGAGGGGGTAGGAGGTTGAGCAGCAGCCCAGGCTTCAGTGTCGAAAGCAGGGGTTGGACGGTCTGATTTTTCAAAGAGGGACTGCTGTGGAGGAAACCTGGGTAGATGGGAGGTTGCGACTGAGGGAATGCGAGCAGCAGTCGCCACAAAACGTCTCTGGGCAGCGGCAACAACCATGTTAGACGTTGAGTCGACACCCCTCCCTCCGTGTCTTTTTGTCACGCTCTCGGCTCTCTCCGGCCCACCGCCCTCCACACGCGTTCTTCACTCGCTCTCTCCCTCATTTTTTTTGCTCACACCGCGTCCAATCTCCATTTCATCCATCCTGCGCGCGTTGCAGCCCAGCTTGAGTAGGAAAATATTGCTGCACTCACCCGTATCGTCGCACACCGCCCGAAAAGGCAAGATCTGAAAGCACGTGGCTACCTGCTACACAACCTCACCCATTGACCATAGCTCCACTCCTTCCCTTCTACCACAATGGCTGTCCTCTCCCTGCCATTGACTTTTACAAACTCCTTCTGGTCCCAGGACTACAGAAGGGGTCTCGAGGTCCTCTACCACAAGCTTGAACAGGTGTGCATCACATACCATCCTCCCAATTCTATCTAATCCCTCGACAGGGTGTCGCCGAGAACCAAGAAATCATCGACTTTATTAGAGTGCGTCCGGACTTCTCTCTTTTACTTCCATTCTCAATCTCTCCAAGGCTCGCAGTGCTGCAGAGGCTCATCTCGCTAACGGCCTCATCAATGCCCAATCAAGTCGCAAAGGCATGTCACATTCCCCGACTATTCTGGGATCAGTTCCCCTCATCTCTGTCTAGGTACCGGCTTCGGCGCAGACGACGGTGCCTCTTTGCTTCTAGCATTTCGTGGTCTCCAGGCAGAATCTGCTGCCCAGGGCCAGGCTCACCGCACTGTCGCAAACGAGCTTGCCACGCTTGTCGCCGATCCTTTTGAGCATTGGGCAGAGGGCTACAAGGCACGCCTCATTGCACTTCAGCCGTTATCTCACTCTCTCTTACGCTGATCCAGAACCGTCTCCGTCAAAATAAAGCGACCGTCATCGATACCTGGTTACGGTCATACGAACAAGCCCAAGGCGACGTCGCAAAGTTGAAACACCAATACCTCGCCAAAACTCGACGCGCCGACGAGGCTGAGGATGAGTCCGTCCCGTCGTCTCCTTGACCCTTTGCCGTTCACCACTGACCCTGGCTTTAGTGCCAAATTCGCTCCCTCTACCAATGTTCCAGACAAGTATACCAGCTCTCCCCGCCTCAGGCCCGCAGACAGTAGCCGTGTTCCTCCTCAGCGTTCCGCTACTGTCTCTGAACGCATTGCTGCCCGCTTCAAGGAGCTTCAGAAGAAAAGTGTCGATGCCATCGCAGCGGCTACTTCCACCGAGGATCCCAACGCTTCCCCACCTTCCGAGGACGAGAAACCATTGCCCAAGGTCGACAAGGGCAAAGGCAAGGAACGGGCAGCGGATGATATCCCCCAGGTCGCCTCACCACCACCCATGTCTCCTCTTGCCCCTCCCAAGCTCGACCTCGATAGATCCTCTTCCCCTATGCCTCCTATGCCTCCTCCACCCATTCTTCTCGCCGGCCTCTCTCTCCCACCCACCGCAGTTTCGCAATTACTTACTCGTGCTGCGGCAGAACTCCCCCTCCGCCCTGTCAGATTCCCTCTTTTGGGCGAATACCAAGATGCGTTTACTGGAGAGGAGTTTGTCATCTGGTTGAAAGATAATGTGGACGGCTTTGGGGGAAGCTTGGATCGTGCTGAGGAAGCTGCCAGAGACTTGACTGAACGAGAAAATGTTCTCCGTCGCCTTGGTGAACTCGGCAACCAGTTCGAGAGCTCTGACGACGCTTTCTACCAGTTCAGGCCAAGGGTAGGTGCTCTCTCTCTCATTCTTGTATGTCTTCATCTTCTCATTCAGACCCCTCCTTAGGCATTCAATCTCGACGGCAAGGTTGAGGCGACCACCGCCAAACCAGAGATTGTCAAACGCACTGGTGCCTTGGTTAATCTTGTCAGCAAGGCCCTCATTGCCAACCAAAACGGAGAACCTGCTTACGTTCGTGCTCGCCAAGAAGCAGAAGAGGCTGATCGCGCCTATCGCATTGCGGTCCGCAAACTCGATAGACAACGACTTGCACTTGAGGAGAAAATTGAAGAAACCCTCAAATTGTTGCAGCGATGGGAGTCAGAGAGATTACGGGCTGTTAAAACTGGTACGTCTCTTTTGTCCTTTGCTCCCAACTCGTATTATAATCTCGTTTCCAGTCCTCTTGCAGTATCAAGGCACTCTCGCCAACCTTCCCAAGGCAATCGACCCTTCGATTGAGCGCCAGGCTACCCTCATTGCGGCCTACCAGCCCGAATCTGATCTCACCGCTTTGATCGAGCGGTACCGCACTGGACCATTCCGACCTGACCCTCAAGTCTACGAGTCGGTTTCTCATGACGAATCCGACGTCGTATTTGGTATTGATTTAAGGAAGTGGGCTGAGGGCGGATGGTTCGCTATGACCTCGGGAGAGGAGAAAAAGGAAACTATTCCTCCTGTTGTTACTGCTCTGTTGAACGGGCTTAACGACGCTTACACAAAGTTGGAGGATGACAGTGGTATGCTACCTGTATACCAAACTGCAAATCTTTGCATACTGATATCTGGTCGACAGAGAAACGTAAAACGTGGATTTACGAAGTTCCCCTTCCCGCTGTCCACCATCTCCGTGAAGCTCTGAACGCCATCCCTCCCGACCAACCCATCCCACCCGAGCTTTTAACCAAGTATGACCCGCCCGTCCTCGCAAGCACAGTCAAGCTTTGGGCGCTTGAACTCGACCCCCCTCTAGCCCTTTATGAGGGCTGGGATGATTTCAGGAGGTTATATCCCTCTGTTGGAGCTTCGTCTACGAACGCCGAAGGCGCTTTAACTGAGGAACAAAAGCTGCAGAATGTCGCTACAGCTTTGCAGAGACTGCCCAGGGTTCATTTGTATGTTTTGGACGCCATTGTGAAGCATTTGAAGACGTGAGTGTGAAGGCACATCTGGACCAATGTGCTGCCAAGTTGAACTGATTTTTGTAGGTTGATTGAGTCTACTACGGACGAGGAATCTGATGAAGTGTATATCACCAAGCTTGCTCTTTCAATTGGCAGGAGTGAGCTCGTATTTCTTCCTCGATGACTCCCAACTCTAATATAGGACTTCTTCGCAGCCATTGTAAGACCCAAGCACGAAACTGAACTCTCAATTCAAGATAGGCATCCTACCTGTGCGTCACGTCGCCCTTCCCCCCTTTTTTTTACAAAAAAGAACAGGTTACTCATGATTGGCCATGGCAACAGTGTTGTTCATCGACCTGCTCAAGAATTATGCCGTACTCTTGCCACCGACCATTGCGAAGAAGAAGCATGAGTCGGAGCGCAAGGTCCCGATCCGCAAGCGCACTGCCCCTATCGACATGCGTCTCAGTCGAAGCCGCATTTCCATCGGCGCAGACACTAAGCAACTCCTCGCTGCTCAACAGGCTGCCCAAAACCCCTCGCTGGCAAAGGGTGTCAAGTCACCCCCTCTTCCGCCTCTTCCACCTCAGAATATACACGCTGCTACCCAGCCTGTCCCTCCACCTCCCCCGCCTCCGGAGGTGTCGGAGAAGTTCAAGGCGCCGCCTCCTCCCCCTGTTCTAGAAAAGCCAAAGACTCCACCTCCACCTCCTACTTTCCACCAGAACCCGATTTCGGATTTGCCTCCCCGGCCGCAGTTCAAGGAACCGCCACCTGAGCACGATGATCTTCCTCCTCGCCCCAGCTTCAAGGAACCCCCGCCTGAAGTTGATGATACTCCTGTGCGACCCAAGTTTGTTGATCCTCCACCCGAGGAAGACTCGGAGGAGGAATCAGAAGAGGAAGAAGAAAGTGAAGAAGAGGAGAAAGAGGAAGCTAAGGTTCCGTCTCCGCCTCCTCCGCAGCCCAAGGCTTCGCCCAAGATCCCACCTCCAGTTCCCCCAGCCACCAGCGTCATCCCCCCTACGCCACAGAAACGTTTGAGCGCAAACCTTGGTGGCCGCAGTAGTCCAGCCCTGAGCCAAAGTCCCACTCCACCCAATGATGATGTAGTCCTAGGCACGGGAAAGACAACGATCACGCGGTCTGGATCCGGGCAGAATTCTGGCACTGGAATCAGGGGACCCAGATTGGCGAGAGGCGGAAGAGGGGGAACTGTGCAGAACTTGGTTTCGTCCATCAACAGGAACAGCATGTCAGGACCCGCGTCTCCTCCACCCCCGAATTCACCCAAGGTTAACAGGCTTTCTGGAAGTCCCGTGAAAAAACCATCAAATGTTGTAGGAAGGGGTGGGGCTTTTTCGAGGAGAACTATGGCGAGCGACGCAGAGGATGATGTCGTGGATAGGAAATAGAGGATTGTCTATTTGGACTTGGTTCGCCTTTCCCTGACTGGGCTCTGTCTAGCCTTTCTGGTTTTAGTGTGCTACCGCGGTTATGGGCCTCTTCTTGACCTGAGACACATACATTCCCCTTTGTTTTGTGATATGGCTGATACTTTTTCGTCACGTGCTGATGCCACTATCGTTGGCTTTGAGAGCCTGTCTTAAATATATGGCAAAAAGATACATGTTATAGTTCCTGGTGGTTACTCATTTTGGACTTGTATATACGTATATGTTCGTGGATTCTTCCGAGGATGATGATGTGTAAATCGGATCTCAATGGAAGCATCGAATCAAAGACCAAAAATAATCGGACAAGCCGAGATTCTACTTTCTCAGTTCCTGCACTGCATCTATTTTTGGGCTCTGATGATGAATTCTGATATTGATGTGGTAAAATTCGAAGGCGACAGGGTGGGAGAAACCATGGAGCCCAAGTGGGCCAGTGAAATGATGGACAGGCATCATCCAAGTTGCTGCCATCCGAACGTCGAAAACCGTAAACAATATGCTGGAATTATAAATTACAGACAAAGCGGGCATATGTAACATGTAGGTTTTGAGGTCAGGGTGAAACCAAAGTCGGCGGGAAATTATGTTAGTCCAGAAATAGAACAGATGAGGCACTGGACGAAAATGCATAGATATGTCTGATATACAACCATTAAATGCCAGAACATGGGAAACATGGCAGGATGGGATGGGTTTTGATACATTGAGGGTGGAGCTGGGCAAGTTATTCCACTGTTGTTGGATGGGTATAGTATAGAAAGTAGATGAGCCAATCGGCGACCATTTGCTGGCTGCTTTTTGCATGCTTTCATGAGTGGGGGTATCCAGACCCCGGGTCAATGGGGGGCAAGTCAACGAGATCAATGGGAGACGTGAAGTGTAATACCTTCACATGAACCAGGTCAAGAAAAAAAAGGAGAGTATATTAATAATGTACTCACGTAAGGATGCAGCTGATGGGATGATGTATGGACGTCCTCTAAAATAGGTCGTGGTCGAGGGGGTAGGGAAGCAGTTACACGGACGTTGTGCTGTTCAGAAAATGGTTGCAGGTTTGATGTATGATAATCCGCAGATACTGCCATGTTTCGTTGCTCCCATCTTAAATCTTTGCGAGGCGAATTACGTTGGCCTTCCTCTGTTGATCTCACAGTCGTGACGGGCATCGTGTGGGAAGTTACGGCCTCGCTTTCTGCATCTGTCTCATAACCTGGAGAAAGGGCACTATCTAGCGATTGTCGCGACTCTGGGAATTGTGATGTGGACTCTGCAAAGGAGTAAAGCGTGGTTTCGGGTTGGGCATGATCGGGAATATGGGACATGTGAAGACGAGAGTCTGTCCGCGGAATGGGGTAACCCATGTGCGAGGGGCTTTTTGGAGCATGGGTCCTTGTGTCACGGCGGTATCCGAGGGGTGAAGTCGTGCTGGGCATCTTTCTAGAGTTTTGTGGCGTATGCATTTTTGCCTTGTACCCAGCTTCGCGGGTGAATGAACGAGGGAAGAATATCTTCCAGGGTTTCCACCAGTTAGTCGATGGTCAAGAATGATGCACTAACTTACGAGGAGTGTGATGGCAGACGACACGAAACACCCGATTCCACCCACCATGAGGAGGAAATCCAGCGTGAAACTGAGGTAATACCGGGTATCAGGAGCGAAAAAGGAAAAAAAGAAAAAAGAAAATAAAGGTGGGAGATACGAAGAGAATACGTACGCGTTCATGACAATTGGAAACGGTGGATGGATGGCGTCGATTGCGATGGCTAACAAGGGGACAGTAAAGAGGAAACGAAATATAACGCGAATTCGCTGAAAAGGCGTAACTATTATTGGAGTCGGATGACAGATATCAGTACGCACGTTCAACTGATAGAATGTTGCTAGGCGCACGACTACATCTGGTTCAGCGCCTCCCGCTTTGACGTGCCTGATGAAGGTCGGAAACCGAAACAACACGTATAGGAAGCAGACGGTAGTGGTTGTACCAGCCGACGAGCCAACAAGGAATATGTATGCTTGGCACTAGAAGAACGTTCAGCCAGATTGAGGAAGCGTGTAGGGTATAACCACTGCCCACCGTTTCCAAGGTGCGTCGAGTGGCCAGGGTTGTCAGGGGCATACCTAACATTGCAATAGTGCTGCCTGCAGCCTAGTCAGTAGTGAAAGGCAGGTAGCACGAATAGGGCGACGAACCGATGTACCAAGCTCTGAACTCCCAGCTGTAAAACCACTCCCGCTTTCCAGGGCCTTGGTGGAGAAGAAAGAGCCAAAAGGTTAATTCTGCAGTGGTCGTTATAGCTAAATGGACATTTCTAAAGAGAAGTAGAATGACCTTCAAGGTGGGTGACCCTAAAAATAAATGAGGAAGAGGAGGGAAAGACGGTCTGAACAGCTTACAGCTCAAAAGACCACGCTATACTCAGCAGAAAATACAAGGGTAGCATCCAGGCCCGATTTTTGGTATTCCATAGCGGCAATGGCTTCGGTATAACTGGCGTTGCAATCAGCACTTAATCAAATAAACCGCTCACGAACGTACTTCCGCCTGATGGCGCGACATAATACCCTGGTTGAACCTCAGAACAGGCATCGTGGAAGAGGCGAGTCGTATAAGTACCTTCAGAGAACTTGATTGCGGTCATCGCAACACTAAAAACGACGAGTAATGGAACTGTGCCCAGATAGGAATACCTAGAATGTGCAGTGGTTGGTGGGGCCATTGATTAGACGCGGACTGGAGGGACAAAGAGAACATACGTCATAACTCTTTTGAAAGCACCTGGCTGCCTTCCAGAATCCCATTTGAGACAATTGAACCTATCATAGGCCCATAGGTGAAGGATTAGAAAAACAAGAAACTGAACGGGGGATAAGTATAGGTGAGGGAGAGAGGTAAAGGGATGGCGAGGAGCGTACGATACAGGAGAGAATGGCCCAGAGAAGGTAGGCTGAAGGGGAACCGTTACCCATGGGCTTAGGGGAGAAAGAGGAGAAAGAGCCAGCTTGAGACGAGGAGAGAGTAAGATGAGTTGGAGAAGGAGCAAGACTTGTTGTCTTTAACTTGGGTTCAGCCCCCCACTCACCCCACATTCCCACGTGTCTCCCCTGCCAAGCCTCGGGCAGAGCCTAAGTGAACAATCAACTGATTTCTCCGTTTATCCATTGCAAAAGGTAACCAATTTCAATTTCAGTTTAGTTCACTACGTTCACTACGACATGTTTCACCACCCCTTCCGCATTCTTCCTCAACGCGACCGGTGTACTTCATCAAGGAAGTCCAGCAGCGTACTCGCACTCCATGCCTGTGTGTTGCACGAATCAGGACAATACTGCCCGCCGGCATTCGTTAACTCCGGCAAGCCTCGCCAGGAGTCGTGTTGTATATGATGCCTAGGCGTCAATAGTACACGGTGTAGGTGGTACAAGGTTTTTTTGCGATCCTGAAAGCCATAAGTCACAAGTGGGTGGATTGATGTATCAAGAACTAGGTCACCTCCTTGCCCGCTCCAACACGGGTATCGAAATAAAGATAAGCACGCAACAAGTACCCCAATGGCCAACCCCATTCCGGTCCCTGGAAAGAACCCATGTGAGTAAGCCGATGAAAGTAGTGCGAAGGGGAGCGAACACACGTTGTGATAGTTCAAGCCTTTAGCGATCGACGGATCGGCCGAGTCGTTCGAATTATCATACACCGGTCGATACTGCATATCGGCTGGATCGAGGGTCTTCATGCCAAGTGGACCACGAAGAATTCGGTCAGCCAGTCTCAAAGCGCCAAGTGCATGCTCCTCGTCGAATAGTTCCGGTGCCACAGTCATGGCTATTGGGAAATTGCACCGCAGTTGGTAGTCAGACCACTCTCTCCCGGCGCCAGAGCCGTAAACATCTTTGTATATCCCGCGACGATTTATCACGGCCGGTTCGACATGATAGTTTGCGTCGTTTGCGGGATCTATGACAGTCCCATTGAGCGCTTTCCCGCAAAGTGTGTCATAATACTCACCGGATGGAACGTAATAACATTTCTCAAAGTTCTCCTTGATCAATTGCGCCCATTCGGCATAGGTAACGAATCTCTTTTCGCCCTTGACTAGAAGAATGCAACGAATGAGTGCCGGACGACCTGTATCCCGTTCAACTTACTCTTTGCTTCGACACCTTTGAATGGGAATAGATCCCTGGTAGAAAGCCTATCGAGCCACCGCAAGGTGCTCGCGAGTAACCCGGTTATCTCAACTGGGGCACCATCCCGGGGAGTCCCAGGAACACCCTTAGTGCCAGCTCTGACAGATTCTCCCATTTTGTCCATCCAAGTACCGCAGTTCCATCTATTACCCCCAAAGATGAATCCCGTTTCCCAGTCGACTTCGACATCAATGTTAAAGCCTTCATCGCTCATCTGCATATCGAGGTTCGGACCAGCGTTATGCTCTCTAAAATGGATTCCATCGGCATGACGTTGGAGGATCTCCTGGATTATTTCAGCGATAGTGCTCGTGTAAGCGTAGGCGCGAGCATCGTCCCAAGGGACCCAGGTGTCATCTTTCGGGAAGCGGCGCTTCACTGGTTCCGACAATATCGTGAGCCCATCAGGCGCGAAGGAAACATAGTCTTGAATGTTTTGCAGCATCCACCAAGGAGAATCCCTTGAGTTATATCTACGCGCAGTCGTATTTAAGCGCGGTAGCATCAGGGCTGCGAAGCGGATCTCTTACCGTGGATTTCTAACAGAGTCTAGCAGATTGGGAATCAATCCATGCTTGAGAGTGGAGGCAAATGCCAGGATATGCTTTTTAGCGCCATCGAAGTTCCCAGTCGTCAAAAACAATCCCCGTAAAGATATGAAAACATCTCTCCCCCAGCAACGCGCCCACCCGGCAGCAAAGTGAGGCAGGCCAGCAGCGAGCGACGGAGTGGGATGACCGGGGTGAAGGGAAGCAGATTTAACTTGACCATGCATCTGGATAGCGCACAAGGCCAGGTCTTGGGTGAAATCGTGTCCAGAAGAAACGAATTCGGAGCATTGCTCAACCACGGCTTTGCGGGCTGCCTTGTAGCCTTCCGAGATCACAAGGGCAAAATACTTGGGACGCATGAAGTTAGGAACAGAGGCATTGACGCGGTCGAAGCGTTCTTTGAACCACTTCGCAGGCTTATCAAGACGAGGGAAGAGCGGTAATTGGCTTAGGTGGTGGATAATTAGTGGACAGATTTACTTCCATAGATAAGTACGATACCCACTGTGTTAGCCGTTGATGGACATAGTCCAACGCCCAGCTGCCCTCCCTCAAATGACCACACAACGGATGCCCGAGATCATTATATCGCATGATGTGTCTGAGAGCGTGCATCCACCCCTCAAGACCACAGTAGGTATTCTTCCCAAGGCCAGGCACGTCATAGACACCGTAAACTCCATCTGTTGCGTCGCGCTCCTCGCCGTCCGCGCGATGAAGGACAACATTGAGATCAACCAGATCCAGGTCGGCGAACGCTTCATACGCGCCCGAGGTGCAGAATGCATCTAACGATGGATCGTAGTCCTGAAGTTGGGTTTGAAAGACCATGATGCTTCCAGGCGGGAATGTTTCTGGAACCACGATTTCGGCGAAGGGACCCTCGTGATCCAGTCCTTGGGGTACAACCACTTCTGGCAATTCCACCAACGTTGCGGGAAGGCCGCAGATGTAATTCTCGTCCTTCGTATCTTGATAGGATGAGATATCTAGGCTAGCTCCCATAATGAACTTGGCGCGAGTTCTGCGAAGTTTGATTGGATTAACTGGACGCCAGTGTGTCAACATCAGATATCAAGCAGACAGGCGCCACTTCAACTACTCACTGAATCCACGATCCTTGGAGCCCTTTGAGAAGGCAGTGTGAGCGACTAGTAAATATCCTCGTTGGGTAGACGGTTGGACTCTGTGTAAAACAATGTACTTTGTGAATAGGTATCAAGTCAACGTACGCTCCTAGACCGCATCGATCAAATACATACATCGTTTTCTTGGTGAACGTGGCCTTCCTCATAACGATCCAATATCATTTCCAGGTGCAACTCATTCAACACGCGTTTGACTTTTGCTATGCCACTGCCCTCTCCGGTACCACTGATGCGGTACGACCTATTCTCTGCTACGAGGTTCAACAACTTGGGATACAGGTCGTCGAACCCTTTGACACTTCCGATCGCGCTGTAGCTGAACGTCACCAATGCCCCGGTTGAGAGGGCGTCCTCGGCAGATCGTTTGTCCAGGGGCGATTCGTTGTCATGTGTGAGGTCATAAAGTAGGGCGTGAGGCATGGAACCGTTAAGGGGGGTGACGAGCGCTTGTCGAATTGGTCCTTTACCGGTAGGACTGGCAATCTCCTCCGTACTAGTCATGCAAACACCATCCATGGAGCCTATCGGTTTCCCGACGCCGTGTCGATACAATAGCCGGGAGAACTCCTTGGGATCCCAACCATTGTAACTCTCCCGTATCAAACTATTGATGCCGAGTTCCCTGACAAAAAGCAAGTCCATCTCTTCGCTCCCTGTGAACAGTTCCGCGCACACGTAGAGATCTGGCCGCACTACTCTTGCCGCATCCAACATACGCGTTCCAACCTCGAGGGGCGTGGAGTGGCAATTATCTATTCTGAACCCATCGAAAACCTTCGCGAGGGACGTCACGTATTTTGTCATATAATCCCATAGCCAAGGATTGGCGTCTGGCGATGAGCCATATCGGAGTTTGACGCAGTCACTCCACACGATAACCTCACGGCGAAGATAAGCCTTGGAAGGTAGAAGCGCGAAATTCTGCAGAGGATCCGCATTCCAGATCCAACCGTTGTTGGCCAAGGAATAAACGAGGGGGTCAGAATCAGGCTTAGGAAGGAAACGAGTGAAATAAGGCTCGACGAGGGGATTTCTGTCCCAGTTAATTTCAGCGCGATGTCCGAGGAGTTGTGGCAGCGAACCAACTCACTGTTTGGTGATTTTCCCTAGTTTGGGACCGTGAGCTTCCAACCGTGTGTACTTCACTCTGTTACGGATGTTATCAAGAGCACTTCGCGTATCGTCTTCCCACTCCCTATATAATGGAACATTCACGACGTCAACTACCCTAACCCACGCTTCAGCAAGCGCATCAACGTCTTGGATGTCGACAAAGGCGGCCTTGATGAGACCGGCAGCAACATCACCCTCAACGCGGACTCCAAATCTTGACGCAAGGGAGCCGAGTCCTACAATCTTTTTCTCGGAGCGCAATATTTCGGCTAATTCAACCACGGATTTCCCTTTGACGTCCGGTCCCACCCAAGGTGCAATATTTTTTGTCCTGAGCGCAGATGCGACAGAATCCTTTTCGCGCGATGGTTCGAGCACGTAGTACTGCCATTGGTTAAGGCCCTTGAGCTCTTGTTCAAAGGCAGTGACGAGGCAATTGAGATCTTCTTCGGAGTTGATAGTGGTCGGCAGTCCTCTGGACTCGAGATTTGCTGAGAAATTGATCATGGCAGAGTCCAATTCAAGAGCAGGGGCAAGGTGAGGGGTGTTTGCCGGACTATATCCTACGCGTTGGGCATGAGTTAAACAGATGGAAATCCCACATAGAATACATTCACGCACCTGCTTCAGGATGTTCAATTAGCCAAGAACTATTGTTTGCAGTATGATTGAGGACAACGTCCGTCAAACTGAGCAGGCCATACTCCTCCCTCGCAATCCTCAATACCTCTTTCACCCTTTCCGTCCCAGTTTCACTATCTAGGGAGTCGCTAAACATGCTTGGATCATATTTCATCTGATCGCGAATGGAGTAGGGGCTATTGCTTTCCCCTCGTTCTTGCAAGGGTGTGTAATGCAGCATTGTATAACCCCGTTCTTTTGCTTCGGCGAAATGGTCTCGCCACTTGTCTATTGGTCCCATCCATTTCGATACTACAGTCAGGATTGATAAACCGTCGAGGGGAAGGTTCACATATTCGTCCTTGAGGAGTGCGCCCTGGCCCGGGGGCAAGACATGGTGTTTATCGTCAAGAACGGAGGTGCGATTTTTGATTTTGAGGATGGGATCAACGTTAAAGTAACCGTGTCGACCCTTGACGCGTTCGCCATCTTCCCCGTCATATTCGACCCAGTAAACGAAAGCACCTGCGTGCGAAATAGGCAAGTCGATCTGGATGGGCCGCGAGTAGTCTGTCGGAAGCCTAAGTGGACGATGAGTATACTCGCAAGGGATCGACACTCGGATTCTTGCCTTCGTTTGGCGTAGCGTTCCCTGCCAAATGCACCTCCATCTAGAGGAAAATTGGTCTTGAAAACGCCGTTGTTGGCCGCGGGAGTCCCAGCGTCGAAGGAAACCCTCAGGATGTAAGGGGTGTACGCGGGAGGTAGACGTATGTACTGACGATCTCATTGTCAAAGGAAGGACATAACTCGGGAAGTGTGCAGTTCACCTGACGGTCTTTGTTTGGGCCGCCGTCGGGATCGAGACGGAGTTCGTAAACAAGAATAGGAGTTTCTCCCTGGGTGAGAGCGGACGAAAAGAACTCAAGGCCTTCGTCTGCAGGGGTCTTGGGAGTGGTGGGGGTAAGAGGACTTGTGGGTGAGCTTGCTGATGCAGAGATGCTGGCCGAGGGTGAGTTTGAGTGTGGGATGGTGATGGATGGCTTGTGGTTGGCATGAGATGGGTTAGTACCTTTGGGCATGGTGGAGGTACGGAAAGAAAAGGAAGGAGAGGGAGACGCGTAAGAACGTTGCTTTGCAGTTACGCGGGTTTCGACAACTGGTTCTGCCACCGTGACTATCTTCATCTATATCGGGTCACTGAAATTCCATTAATGTACAAATCGACTAGCGACTATGTTCGTCCCCAAGTGTCCTCTCCGACTCCCCTCCATTCTCCCTCACACTTATATTCCGCGCGAGTACACTACATTTCGATTGCGACTCACGCATTCCCGTGTCCCTTCCTCCCATTTCTGCCAATGGACGCGGGCCAGGGTTCCTAAGTTCGCCCGTCTCTCCGTCGCTACTCCAAACAACCCTTCCACGTCCATCAGTCAGAAATGGAGGATTGGCCACTCTTCCGACATCCTGCGGATCGACTTCGTCTTCCACCGTCGGAGTCTCATAATCCATGACAGGTAACTGCGGCTCATCCACCTCCCCATCAACAGCTACATCGTCTTCTGCCACAGTCACCGCTTCTGGGCCTCGTTCCGCCACCTCCTGCATCATCCTTGCTTCCTCGTCCTCACCTTCGCTATCCGCACGATCAACTGCATTCCTGGGCCTCCTGCTTGCTGGGCTCCGTAGATACCCTCCGAACTGACTAACGTAAACATCAGACTCGGACGAGTCTGATAAATATACTTCGCTCGAGGAATTAGATATGCTTTGTAGGCCAGGCATGTCGTCGTCGTCGTCATCAGGTATTTCAGAGTCGTCGAACGTGGGCTGGAAGGGGGAAGGTGATAGCAGGTTGTCCCGATCCAGTGAGGGATCCGAAGGAACTTCGTTCTCGCTGGTCGGACGACTTTCAGAAGTATGGTTCGCCTGAGGGGTTGTTCAGTAATGCTGATCAAGGTTATTGATTATGAGACTTACTGCCGTCTCTGTCGGGTGATCAGTGTCTGCGTCTGTAGGTGTGTTGTGTTGCACGAGCGCTCGAATCATGTCCAGAGTCCGAGTCACTGAGCTATTCGACTCAGAGACGGCCGACTCCAAATTATCCATCGCCTCCCTGAGAATACTCAGCTGGCGCCTGATATGTGGGTCCTCACGAAGAGCACTGATTCTACGGGATCCGTCGCTGGAGATTGATGTATTGGAAACTCCATTCGGGTTCATCGCGTCTAGGTCTGCAGTTATTTGCATGGAAAATATCCCTTCACCGTCATGAATCCCCAGGCTGTCGGCGGATAGTGGAAGTAATTCAGTTGTGAAATCCATGATGTCATCGAACACGGAGCGTGCGGATGGTCGCATCGCATTATAGTATTGCTATCAAAGTTTGAAAGAGTGGACTGTGGGAGAACATCGAGACACTCACGCGCATGCAGATATCCGCACCATTTTTGAAAACATAAGGTGTTCCGTCTTCGTTGAGGTGCTGATAAAAGCAATCTTTACCAAATGGACAAAGAGGACGATTCTGACGCGAGCCTTGGAAATACCTGAAGCACATCTTGAGGGGAGGGAGGCAGCCGCGTACATTGAGAACTTACCGGCATGGAACCCTCGCCATGCTCTCTTTGTAGGCCTTTGTAATTCGTTCCTTCTCTGGGTGGCCATGTTTCCAAAACCGGGAGGATGGTATTATGAACCTGCTTGGCTCCCTGCACATAGGGCATTTCTTTATGTTGCCGGGCTCGATCTGGCCCTTCTGGTCACGCCATTGACGAATGCACTAACCCAGATGAATGAATATCCAAGGAAAATGTTGAAATCGCTTACTGTAATGCAAAAAATATGGCTACAGCCGGCTATAGCACCATCGTCAGTCCAGGGATTAGATGCTAGGTAAGAGGGTGCGAAAACACACAGAGCAAGCCGTAGGTGACAGGCTTCTCAAAACATATGGAGCATGGTTCATCTTGTGGATCTTCGTTCTTGTGTCCAATATCTCCGGAGAGCCTTTGGGGGGCGTCAACTATGTGCTTGAACCAACACTGGTTGCCACGCCTACAGAATCCTGGAGTGGGGAGTATGAGCAAAGGAGTAGTATAGAGAGAAGGAGTTGAATAAACCATTGGCGTAGTATCTACAGCGCTTGGATTCGTCGAAAGGAGTAAGGAGGGGTTGGGGGTCGTTAGGATCATGACGTTCTGGGTCACCATGGAGGAACTTGCAGCTTGAGCCTGCAAAGCAGCCTCTGGGAGTCGTGTAATACATGCAAACACCTCGGGGATTGTTAGTTCTGGGACGAATGTTGGAAGACATTATGGCATTGTGGGTTGGGAGGACGGGGGATTTGCAGAGAGTGTGTCAGGAGATGGAAGAAGAACCCACGAGTGGAACCTGGCTGATTGGCTCACGTGACTGATGACTCTGCATTATCACTGGTGTCACCGCCATTAGGATTGTCTGCTTGTTACATGCTCGTCGCTCGACCATGTCCCTATCTTCAACCTCGACTATTAAGCAACAAATAACAAATGCTTTAGGTCCCGCAAAGTCACCCACGTATTTCTCTACCCTTCAGTCTTTTGTCAAAGGCAAGATATCCCGCGCAGAGTTTGAAGGTGTCATTTGTGGTCTCCTGGACGTCCCCTCCCTTGTCCAGCTCCACAATGCCCTTATCATATCCCTTTTCGATGCCACCGCTGTCCTCAAGCGACCTCCGACACCACCACCGCCTCCTGTCCCAAAAGCGCCGCCCCGGAAACGCCGCCGTATTCTTCTTCCATACCAAGGGCCAGGGACGCCTGATGACGCTCGCACCTTCAAATCCGCACGCATGAAGCGGTGGGCTCTTTCCATTGGACGAAAGGAGAGAGAGAGGGTTCGTGCCACGGCGACCATAGCACCGCCGCAAGACCCGCCACGTCCTAGAAAGGACTGCGATGAAATTGTCAGGGAACGCGGTGTGGTATTGCTACCTGAGCGTGGAGGTGTGTACTAGTTTTCCTGAGAGTACCGTAGTATCTGAAGAACGCACCTCATTGCCAGATCCACCGGGAAGCAGACCTGCAGTTAATCTCCATTCCGTTACGCGAGCTCCTACGCTTCAACATATAGCAGACCGTATCAACCTCATTTGTGCCCAGAACAATCTAAGTGCTCCATCAAGAACAGTGCCCTCACTGATGAATCTGGCATGCGAAGTATGCTTGCCCCTTTATCGCGACCACAACTTGAGCTGATCATGTGAACTTACCATAGGCAAAGCTGAAACAACTTATTACTCGCGCCTTAACGCTAACTTCCACTTCCCATGCAATCACCTCCATTACACCCTCATCGACCTCGTCGACTTTGCAACACTCACATACACATCATCACCACCCCCAACGTGCTCCTGTTCTCACCTCCGCTTCCTTCCAAACCTTGTTTACTATTTCTCCCTCCGACCTTCCGAACAAGAGCGCTGCTGCCATGCGTTTGGCAACAGTTCCTCCTCCCCCTGACGTAAGTACCCGATCCATTAACTGCTGGTCTCCGCCGTTAATAGTTCATCCACAGGAGGATGACACGGATGATCTTGTCGTGCTCAAAGACCGCGAAGTGCGTGATCAGCGATGGCAAATAATGGCGCTATTAGGGGAGAGAAGTACAGTTCGAGAGTGTTTGCGGGGTGGTCAATAGTGATCTGATTCATTGGTGTCTTCTGATTGGGTTTCCAGTTGAACTCTTCACTGAACTGGCGTGCTGACAGATACCTGGGGATAGGACTGCTAAGCATGCTATGACAGGAGGTGTATTCCTGGAGGACTTAAACTAGTATACTCCCATGAAGTAAGCCTGTCGGGATGGATCTGAAATAGGCACTTGTGAACACAAAGGAAATGAATAGAGTAAGAGCTAATAAGAGCAGGGTAACTACAAGACTCCTGATTACCATCCTCAGTGCTAGGGGTGCCAAAGTTCAGTTCAGTTCAGTTCAGTCCCTCACTCTGCTGAACCTG